>JAMKCH010020347.1:0-97081 GCA_023653785.1 Ophioderma brevispina
ATTTCTTATGTTGTATTTGGCTATTACAGAAATGTCTTAAAAGAGAGAAAAAAAGTGATTTTGAATTGCCTATCTTTCAATATAAAACATAGGCTGAATTTTGTATTTGCTCCTATACAAAATTAAAAACTTCAACAATTTTTGTACCAAAGACACATTTCTCAGCTTAATCCTTTCAGATGGGATATGTTTTGACGGAAATCTTTCTCATCAGGGCAGAAATCAGTACTTTCGATGGATTTTTTAGGGACCCCTGATTATGTGAAAGCTTCCTCGTTGCACCTTTAAGTGTTTGAGGGAGATTAAACTAAGGACAACACTTTTGGGGAGTGAAATGAAGGGATCAAACAACACGAAAACTAGTGGAAATCCATTTTCCTTTTGGTTTAATAACATAGTAAAACAAACTATCCAAAACAGTGCGACTTTAACATTTACTGCTGAGGCCTATACAAAACTCTGCAAAACGGTTTTTTATCCTGTTAATTAGATCCGGGAAGGGGGTAAGCTGATCTCATCCCCCTTGTGTTTAAGGACACGGATTAAAGATCATTGCCCATTAATGGAACAATAGGAACATGCTTAATGTCCAGGATAAATCGGGCATGTACTGGGGCAATAATGCAGACACTCTATTGTCCTCTCAATTTAAGTCACCTGGAAAGCCAGGTGGCATTTCTTTTTCATATAGGCTCCGTGTGTACACAGGAAACACCCTTATAAATCAGTCGAGGTGGGGCGCACCCCTCACAAGTAAAGAAATCTGGTACTAATCGATGAGGTATCGTTCCTGAATATAATTTCATGTGTTTCCCCTCTACAAAGTGTTCTTTCTCCGGGTATTGCTGTTAACAAACCAATGTCTGCTCACATGAAACCCCCAATCAGCAGACTTACTCATGCTCAAGTGGCACTGGACATCCTGCTGGCTGGCTGGATTTGTTGAAAAGCTGAAAGTTTTCTGAATAATTCCAATTATGATTATGAAACAATCTGGGATTTATCTGGCAGTATTCTCTGCAGTGGTTGTAATTAATAGGAGCGTGCATATTTTATCTATAATTAAAGCTTTTGGGGGGGGATCCTATATGGGGATTGTGTTGAAGGGGAGGGGGGGGGGGATTTTTCAAGTGTACAGAAGTTCATATTAGTAATCTAATGTTCGCTTTTGTTAATCTTAACAACAATTTATTTTGGACAATGTTGAGGGTTAGTGAATTGTTGGAGTGTTCCAAAGGTGAACCCTTCTTACACCTTTGACTCGCTGATTTAAAGGGGTGGTATCCATCGATCCTTAGCCTACACCGATATTAACAACCAGCGAAACCTGCAATTTGTTATTAGAAATCTTGTATTTTTCTCATCTCATCTTAAAAATATTTGACTGAACTTATTTCCCATTGATGAGCCCCCCCCAAACTAATTTGTTATGGGAACCAAGGAAATATCTTATACAGAGTGCTTCGTACTAGGCCTCCCCACACAAATTACCGCTCATGTTAAGGAGCAAAATTCAAAATAAAATTTGTATAGCAGTGTTTGACAATTTTATCATAAATGGTATGCTTTTGGTTTTAGCATTTTGTTTAAAAAATGCTATACAGCCAAAAGTGTGTAGCAGTTATTCAAAATGAGACATGTGCTATGCTTTAAACGGGGAATTTGCACACTGCTCACATTGTGTATTGGATCCAAATTAAATTTTGGGAATGAAAAGGTAGTTGGTGATGGTCCTTCCATACAAAATAGAGGAATTATATGAACATTGGAATGGGGATGGCACCCTTATTTAATTTGAAACCTTAATGGAAGGAAAAGGGCCTATTTGTGAGTTCCAAATTCATAATTGTGTCAGAGAAAAGTGTGTCAGATGGGTCACCTACAGAAAGACTCTATGGCGTGCACCTAGGGGGAAGACCGGGCTTGTAAGTGTTACCAGGATTTTTTTGAGGGAGGGCGATTTTTTGTAAAAGGTTTTCTAACCAAATTTGTTTTCAACAATTCATAATTGCGTCAGTAAAGTGTTGTCAGATGGGCTACCTTACTTAAAAATACCCAATTTTAGATGGGATAGGGCGCGAGGGACAGGCCGTCATAGGATTTTAGGAGAGGGGCATAATATGGCATAAAACTGGGTTGCTTGCAGAGGCCAAAAAGGCTGGTGTAAATGAAAAAAAACCTGTTTTTTTTTAAAATTTTTTGAAGGCAATACAAAAGTGAAATCAGCTAAAAAGCCAAAAATCTCACAGGCATGATACCATGGTATACATCACATTGCAAAGTTAGTGTTCCTGCCCAAGGACTTTCCTAAAATGAATGCATGAAGTACATTACACAGATAATAATTCAGTCTCACACAAACTAGCAAGAAGCAGACCAACACATGTGTATTACATGTTAAATAATCTTAATAACTTTAAAAATATCCGTAGATTGATATAGAAGAATACTATCAAAAGAACTGCAAGAATAAAAAAAATGAAATATGAGTCTGTAAACTCCGCAATATCCATTTTCGCAGGCAGCAATTTGAAAATTAAGGGGTGTCAGACGAAAAGTGTGTGCGCAGCAGAGGTATTATTCACAGAGCCAGATTTCCCAAAATAGTCTTACTTTATGATCTGAGACCCCAAAACATGGGTCGGGGCGCAGGGGATGGCGGGGTCCCACATTGGTTTAGAATCAGCTGTGGATTGGATTGTGCATTTGATGTAGTTGTTGCAAAATGGATTGTAGTTTTCAAAATCTGTCTCATTAAAGATTGATATCATGTGCGACACTTTTAACTATTAGTACATGTACACCCCATTTCTAATTGTGCAAAAACCAAACAGATTACTGGTTCTAATAGGGTTTTCATTTCTCACAGATAACTACAAGTGCCCAACCCTGATTGACAAGGGGAATGAGCCACTTCCCCCCGTGTTATAAATTGTTGATTGAATTGTTGAGAATAAAAACATGCTGTATATATATAATCATAAGGGTCATTCATGTAAAATCAAAAAATTAAGAAATCTCCCCATGTGATCATGAACCCTCCGAGTTTCATGAATCTACATCGAAAATGTTCACAGGGCCAAAACGAACGCCTGCAAATTCATACTATACAATTTTTAGCTATGGTCTTGCGAAGTTTGCTTGAAAATACCCCTTTTAGCCATTCCTACCAGCGAAAAGGCCACGTTTTTGTGTTTTTTCCAATTAGAATGTTATTTAAGATTGCACTTTGGCTTTTTTGCATTTTTTTACATTTATTTATGCAATTTTCTTTTAAGTGCTTTGAATTTTACGCATTTTAAAATTTTTTCAAATCAGCAACTCTTTATTTGCCAGGAATCAGTAAGTTTGGGCGATTGTTGTTTCCCCCCCCGCGAGTGTTTTTGGAGATTTTGACCAACATATGTGCCAGGAGCATTGGTCCTGGAAAACATGTTCCTGGAGCCATACTTAACTGTAAAAATATTCTATCAAGTATGCTCCAAAAGCATATTTGAATGCTACTGGAGTAAAATAATTGAGAACTATTTTAGTCAAATATGCTCCAGGAAGCATTGCAAAGCTCCTGAAGCAGTGGAAAAATATCCTGTGAAAATACTGCCTCCAGGAAGCATATTTCGTCAAGAGAAATATTCTATTAAGTATGCTTCAGGTGCTTTATTATGCTCCTGGACATGTGAATTTAGAACGTTTCTCCAGATTATTTCGCTCCAGGACCATATGCCAGGAGCATCAATTTGGGCCAAAATCTCATTATGCAGAAGCCCTCATACCAACTGAGCAGAGAGGTGTGCCTCTATGAGATTTGGGCCCCAAAATTAAGCTCCAGGACCATATATTCCAGGACCATATTTGAATATGCTCGGAGGCCTATTTGATACACAGTGCTCCTGAGCCAGTGAAGCATTGAGGATATGCTCCTGGACCATGTGCATTTGAATTGACTTGGAATATTCTCCGATTACTTGAAGTCGTGGACCATATGGTCCTGGAAGCATAATTTTGGGTCAAAAATCTCATAGAAGCATAGAGTGCCAATGGAACGGAGGAAAACCAACCAAACTCAGCTTGATTCTCGGCAACTTATAAAAGTTGCCGATGGACAAAAAAAATAAAAGATGCAACAAGCGATTTTGAGGCATCCATGGAGAGTCATATGTAGTGATTCATAGATTTTTCCTTGTATTTTGCTAATCTTAAAAGGTAATGGTCGTCTAGTGGGACACCTGATTTTTGGAGGACGTTACATTGGCACTAACCTTTTTTAGGTTTAGCCAAAGTGCGACAAGATAAATAATTGTCCAATGTCATTAAACATTGGGCATTGTAAAGCCCATTTATTCTTCGTTTTTTTTTTCCCTTTCAAAAATGCATTATTTTTCACATATGTTTTATCGTTGTCATTTTAATGAAGCAAAATGATAACGAAGTCAACTGTGAAGGAGCCGTGGATGGTGCAGCCCATTGTTAAGTCTATGGGAATATGGGTTTTTGATATTTTTTTGATTGCTTACTATTTTTCAAATGGTTGTAAAATACAAACAACTAGTGATATGGAGATTTTTTTTCGTTGCACAGGTTCCTACATTATAGTATAAAATCCAAGTACTTTAAAAATCAAATTCAACCCTATTAATTAATTTAACAGCCCGACTCAGAGATTCTGAGAGGGACCGCCCTAAATTTCCGCAAAATCGTGTTTTTTGCATGTACATATGCTTGTCCATATATATCATGTGGAAATTGCAAGTAATCAATCCTTCATATAAAATCACAACTTGTTATAAATTCCGGATCGGAATTTTTTGTTATTACACAGTATCTATGGGACGTAATACTACAATAAATGTTTACTGATCAACAGCGAAAAAATCCGATTATCTCAAATTTCGGGAATTGTGCATTTCGGTTACTATCTTTGTTCTAGTTGACGATTTTCATTAATTTACACAAAAAAATACTATTTCGAAATCTCGGAGTCAGACTTTAACTTGTTAATTAAACAGTTAACAACAGTGCAGTAGTATTGCGATTCATTTTCAAAAACTATACCAAACAAGTACCCCCCAACAAACTAAATGCTTTAAGTCAATCAAACAACAGTTTATTAATGACCAAAATTAACTATCCTCTTCCATTAGTTACATAATGCCTACTTATACCATTAACTAAGTAATGTCCTAATATGCTCCATTTTTCATTTGATAGGCCTATTTCGCATGTGAGACGATGGTCAGTAATTTCCCCGCCGAACGAGTTCGGAACGGGGACTATGAAATGAGCAGCGTCTGTTCGTCGTCCGTCCGTCCGTTAGTCTCGTCCGTCTGTGACAAAAATGTTACCCATGTGGTATTACCATTTTATCGGGAGTTCCGTAATAATGGAAACATGATGTAACTTGGTGGAAAGAAGCGGGTTGACAAATTCTCGACCCCCGATTAGATTGTGGCCGTAAAATATGTTAATTAAGAGTATCGTATGGAATTAATTTATGAGCAATTTCCTGCAAGGCATGTTTACAAGTTTTCTGGGAGTTCCGTCAGGCATATAATGATGTAAAATGGTGGATGGAAGGGAATGAAGAGAGTCTGACCCTGATTAGTTTTGGCGTATTTCGGGCAAGTTGAGTATGCAAAATGAGCTAATTAATATGCAAAATCAGCGTTAATGTTGCTATATTTTTAAAAACTGTACATTGGGATACTTCAGGAAATTCCTGCATTGCATAATAGCCTATCATGGGGCACATCTTTTTTTGCATTGAAAAGTAGGTGATATATGTGGCTATGGTATGCAATGAGCTAATTAAATATGGTAATGCTGTCTTTTTGTATTCTGAAACGTGCCATCGGATAGGCAAAATTCCTTTCGCTACATGAGACTTACTATGCCATGGGGAGGACTGGGGGGACTGTGGGGGGGAGGGGGGGGGGCCGCGGTGGGAGGGGGGGGGAAGGGGGGCCTGTGGGGGGGGGGAGGGGGGGGGGAGGTGGGGTGGTTGGGGAGGCGGGGGTGGGTATTGCGGGGTGTTGGGGAGGGGGTTGGGTTGATGCGGGGGAGTTGTTGGGGAGTGAGGTGGGGTGTTGCATGGTGTTGGGGAGGGGGTGGGAGGTGTTGCGGGGGTGTTGGGGAGGGGGGTTGGGGAGAAGGGGAGTGTTGCATGATGTTGCGGAGCGATGAGGGTGTTACGAGGGTGTTGGGGAGGGGAATGCGGGTGCGGGGTGTTGGGGAGGGAAAGGGGAGGAGTGGTATGTGATAGGGTTATTGGGGGGAGGGGTGGGGTAGGGGTTGAGGGTGGAAGGAGGGGTGGCGAGTGTTGTGGGGGTGTTGGGGATGAGGGTGTGGGGTGTGGGGGAGTTGTGGGGTATGGTTGTGGGGAGGCGTGGGGTGTTCGTGGGGTGTGGGGAGGGGGGTGGGGGTGGCGTGTGGCGAGGGGTAGGATATTGGGGAGGGGGTAGGGAGTTGAAGGTGCATTATCACATGTAGTGATCGCAACATTCGGCGCGGGATTGGAGGGCGGGGACATTATTTTACGCATCGCGTGTATACGAGTTTCGCCTGTTTCATAATAAAAAATGAATACAAAACAGATCAGGATTGCTACATAGCTATTGCTGTTTAGAAAGACCATATCAAATTGAAGAATGGTTCCAATAGCCCCAAGTGTATTATATGGAATTGAATTCAAGAATTCAAAGACCCAACTTATCACACATCGATCATGATGGACATAATTATGTTATATTTACCATATTTGAACACCACCCGTAGGTGTTTCATATTTGAAAGTGTATGCGTCATCTGTAAACTTTACATGTAATTCTTTAAAAAATACATTAAACTGCAATCAAACTTTTTACAATTAGAGGAACCTCAGCTACAACAGGTCTGATTATAAGGTACAAGCCTAAAATACAGTGTGAGTCAATAAAAACCTACATTCAGTGAAAGATTTTTTTCTTCAAATGTTAAACGTTATTTTTGCTTCAATGTTTGCCTTGGTTGTTTACAGAGATAAACAGGCTATCGAAGAGATTTTATTGGTTTGTCTTTCGGACCTTTGGGTTAAGAAAAAACGATGTCAATTTTGCGGAGGAACCTGAAAAATTTCAGTTTGGCCGATGTTAGCCATACGACGGCGGAGAGCCTGCACCGGAGTCGTAAAGTGTATTGAACGGTTATGTTGTAAATTAACTAAAACATAACACATTATAGCAACGAGAATTCACACATGCAATTTAATATGATATCGATTTCTTCTCAACAAAAACATATCAGTTTGAATAAATGGGTCTATTGTGTAACATATTATAAGTAAAATATCTTCAAAAAATCAAATCCATTGTTCAATCATAAGAGTCAGTTATTGAAAACCCCATTTCAATTGTCTCAATCATGAACATAATGATTTTTGTTTTTCATCTCTAAGGTAGTTATTTTGCACAAATACATGTTACTCAGCGTCCATAAATTGCAATAAGAACAAAGGGAAGTTTTCTGTTAATAAATCGAGAATTAAAACTTAAATTCAAAATCGCCACTACATGTTTTTTTTACAAGCGGAATACAAAAACTTCTATGGTTTCACCTTTGCTCCCAAGTTCGTTGTATGTTAAAACCATAAAATCTGCTGCACCAAAGTAAAACTGTAGGTCTTACACCAGCTATCTTGAATTCTTATTTGGGAAATTGAATTTTTTTACTTAGAGTTTCTTTTGTAATCTCGGGGGATATTATTTTTAGAATCCTTCAATTACTCTCTCCCACCTTTATTGTTTAACAATAATTTGGTGTTAAAATGTTTGTACTCATCATGCTGAAGGACCATGTTACTCTATGTAAGCGATGCATCTTTGTTTGGCCAAAATCGGCCAAACGGGATTTTTTTCAGTCTGTCACAAAATAGCGTAAACTTCTTCCTCCAAAGTTCAAAGGACACCAAATAAACGTTTTCTAAAAAAAGCCTGTTTATCTCTTTATAACCATAGCAAAAATTTGAGCAAAACCAATTCTTAACTATTTTAATTATTTTTTATCTGAATGTAGGTTTTTTGACTCACATTTAGTATACGACATGGTTTCAGATTCGACCTAGGTTTACTGCAAAAAGTGTAAAAATGTGAAGGTTGCTTTAACCATTGAAACAAAACATGTTTTCTAGGTTAAAATTTTGATTTATAGATCCAAATCTGAAGTCAAAATGAAAATGTGGATGCGATCTGAGATACCGCATTTTGGGTTATTGCGCAATGCCGAGAGTCCCATAGAAACCTGATTTTGCTGAATTAAGCCATCTTGTTTTGATAAAAAAAAAATTCTCAAATATTGTGCAGTTTTTGACAAAAATCGTAAGACCTATATTATTGTGGGAATATGTCTTGGGCATAATCGAATAACTTTTCAACACTGTACCCTTTTCGGGTTTTTTCGCGGGTCCTCGAAACGCCAAATTTTGAGGTAAATTTGGATTCCGCAAATTGATTAAAAAAAAAATTCTCAAATTTTAGACATTTTTTTTAAAAAAAAAGTAATACCATAACTATGTAGGAACTTGCTTTGGGCATAATCGATTAAATTTTGAAGCATATAGCTCTTTTAAGTTTTCTGTAATTTCAGATTTTATCGAACAACAATATTTTTTCGCATGGAAAAATCAAGGGGTAGGGGAAACATTTTGTATTTTTTAGAATTATTCCTATACCTGAATTAAAGCATGTAGGTTATCAATTTAAGCTTATTAAATTCTGCATTAAATGGAAGGTTAAATTATCACTGTAGATCCTTCCTTTCCAGAGATGGCATTGTGCAAAGAAAAATTTTTGTGATAGTTGCCTAAATTTTGATTCGTGTTTGTCACGGGACAGGTCAAATTGAACGTTCTGGTGATGAAAATTATGAAAACTGATTGATAAAGCAAATACTTGAATCCATATAAGTTTTACCTGTAACTGTATATTAAGATTATAGAAGGTCATATTGAGTATATTTCGACTCTATAAGTATTCAAAGTTGGTCGGTTTGTTGAAAATTTTTGTCATCCCAAAAGTGGATTTTTGGACAAAATCGGCCACAAATCAACATTTTGTAGCAAAATGGTGTTATTGAACAGGGGTTTTGATTAAAATTCATAATTACGGACAAATTTTACCATAGAAAGGACATCTTAAAAATTAAACATGGTTATTTTTCTCCCAAAATGAATTTTTTTCACACTTGGCACTAAAAACTCAGTAAATTCTGAAACCATGTCATACATAAATATTTGGGCATGTTTACAAGTTGATATCTACAATTTCATGCCACCCTGTGTACAAAAACTACCTGTCACGATCTTGTTGTGATTCTTTCTGAAGATTTTCAGCAAGTACTAACAATGCTTTCTTACTGTGGATATGGATCATTTTGTACTAACTAAAAACGCATGTATTTTTCGACCCAAAAAATGTGTCCATTTTTGCCACCCTGTAGTGTCGCTTGTACAATAAGCTGAATGTACCAAATTTGATATGGTTGAAAGCCTATAGTTCTGCCGGTAAGAATATATAAAATTATCTTGCAGGTACTCTTCAAGATTTTTCATCAGGTAAAACTATTAAGTTGAAAAAATGTGTTTTTTGGGTTTTGCCACCCCCCTATATGTTTTCGCGCACCCCTGTATATTTCAATGTCGCATTGAAATAGAGTCCTTACACCTTAAGCTTTCAGGGAAAATGTATGGTTTTACATGGTGTGGTACATCATTTGAAATGCCCTGCGACTAACAAATACAGAAATTGAAGAATTTACTTGTTTTTCCATGAGTTGTAACTTAGAGTGTCCCACTATATGACACATACCAAACAGTGAAACACAAGCCTTTATTAATATGCTTATAAAACATAAGGGAATTTTGTATTTGCTCCTTATACACGTAGGAAAGGAAAGGAAAAATAGAAATTTCAACCTCACATTTTTGTACTAAAAAAATATTTCTCAGCGGATCCTTTCAGATGGGAATATTTTTGATAGAAAGCTTTACACCAGTGCAAAAATAGAAGATTCAGATTTTTTAGCTCTAGACACTGTTATGTGAAACTTCATTGCACCTTTAAAAATGTAAAATAACAAAATGTAGGAAATTACAAAATGATTTAATGGAAACTTGGAAAAAGTCAATATAAAAAATGTAAAAAAGAATGTATAAAAATATGAATAAAATATATTTTTTGAAAATTACAAAAATATATTGGCATCGTTGGGGACACGTTACCCTGGAGATGGCCAGCCCGGGTGGCCAGCGCATGTCAAAGTATCTAAAAAAAATCACTGCCAGTTGAAACCATCACCTCTGTAAAACTGCAAGAGCTCTTGTCAATTAAGCTAACAAGCGGGTTAGTAGAGGAGCGATTGATATTATCTAAGGTGTTAGGTTCGAAAGTGTCCATTGCTTTCCGTAACGGATTAGCATTCAGAGTAATACAGAGGTTTGCTGGTTCTTAGTTGGGCACATGTGCACCAATTTTTTTTAACACTTGAGGGAACTGGCCATGCATCTCCAGCGGAAGATTAATAAATATTATCAAAATTGGTCAATGCTAATCGGTTAAAGAAATGAGGTAACATTTACATTTCAAAAACATTGCATTTTGGGGGGGGGGGGGGGGGGGGGATGGGGAGAACATTTTTGAGAATCTTAATACTGAATTTTTAAAAGCAATGCCAGACCGGACAGTTAGTAGTTAATGGGTCTCTAGGGGTTAATTCTGAGCGCAGTTAGAAGCAAAACATATTGGGGGGGTAAATGTCCGACCAGCGGTAAGCAGTCAGCCACTAAATTGTTTGATCTACTAGAGGCAGAGCGGCAGTTATCAGCATTTTTTCCTGCTATAACACAGCCGTATATACTGTATCCGACGGGCAGTAATCACCACTTCTCCTCTGAAGGTACACGCTTCGAACACAGGCAAGAATACATTTTGGCGAAATCCTGAGTGGTTAGTGTCTGATGGCAGTAAGCAGCAGTCTAAAAAATTTTCAAAACCCGGGAATGCCAGCCGGTGTCATATAATAAATTGTCCGCGTGACTGAGTGTCCTACATGTACCACCATCTATCTATTGTGTTCGCCATTGAGTGCTGTGTGCATCAGTTTGTTCAGCACTGTACCAAAATTGGCCCCTCGTATGCAAGGTCACGGTTTATTCCGTACATGTTGCTATGGTAGATAGAACACTCTTCTCATGGGGACTCTCAGTTTCTTACACTGGCACTTATCAGCAGCAGGATCTCTCAAGGGGAAAACCCCATCCAACACGCAGTTAGCAGCAACGTCAAACCCTTATAGCTAGACATCCGATCTGAAGAAAATTATCATAATGCCAATTATGTGCCACTTGGAGGATTCACATATGTCCAAAGTATAAGGTACAATGCTACATTGTACAGCACATGCCCTCATCATGTTCTCCATGCAAGTTGAAGTTTCTATTCGGGTTTAGTCGGTAGAGTGGATTAATATGTTGAATTATTGCCACCTGTGTAACATCCATCTGCATTGATCACAAACAAGCTGTGTTGCCTCTCTCCGTCTTGACCTTGGAACATACATGCCCTGCTGAGTAAAGAAGAAAATAAAGAAAATTTTAATTGATAACATTTAAGAATTCATTTAAAAACTGGCATATAGGCCAAAGGTGCAATGTTGGTTTGCTATAATCGCCTAAAAAGAAACAAGCTGCCAGGGAGATTTATCGCACCAAATAGTCTTTTGCAAGTCTGATTGCCACCATTCAAATCCGATATGTCAGAGTGTCTCGGTTGAGAAAGCACACTACGGATGCCACTGGTAAAACTCTAAGGTAAAAATGGTATCAGTTTCACTATTTTCTTTTCCAAACTACCAAAATTTGTGACAATAAATTGCTTGCACATTACAGTTTCACTACTGAGTACTGTTCACATAACAAAAATTACATGTAAGATGTTGTCAAGTAACATAGGGCTGACACTATAAGTGGAAATTTTCGTGGAGGGTTTTTATTTCAGAATTTCGCGACTCTTTTGGATGGCATAATTAAACGCGAGAAAAAAACTTTCCAATAGATCTGTTTGCATTGATGTCAATACAGTCCAACCTGTTATCCGGACACGTCGGGACCGGCGCTCATCGGGATGGTACAATTTGACTTTCCGGAATATGCGATTGATTGCTCAAACCCACAGGCTAAGATGGAGTTCAGTAGGGATTAAGTATGTGACAATGTAGTATTGCATGTACCATGAAATTAATTAAATTTGGCAAAACTGGTTAAAAATCACAAAAATATCTGTATGCGGAAATTTCCACTTTTTACAGTAATCCAAGGCAAATTTCAGAACAAACTTATCACACCCTAGTAATTTATGAGGTTACTGCCATTTTTGGACAAAATAATAAAAATTGCAAAATGTCAGGTCAGGTTTCCTTTTGCAGGGCCTGCACTGGTATCGGCTCATCACTTCTTGCAGTGCCGAATTCGACGCTAACCCTCGAACCGGTTCGCCTTACGGTGTCGCCAAAATTACACTTGCGAGAACCAAAACGGTTGGCCAAAATTTGTCCAATCAACAATGATCCAACGCTACAATAGGCACCAGAGTGTTTGCGCGATTCAAACTTCAAAATTGCGCGCCCGTATTTTGAAATGCGCGAAAATGCACGATTTTTGCAGTAAAATTGCGAAAATGCGTTCTAAGTTGTCCCGAAAGACCGGGTAAAGAGTGCCAGTCAACCAGGAACACAAAGAAGTCTTTGCAAAAACAATACTCAAACTCCCAAAAATTACATCTATTTCTTACTCTTTTCTCGGCTGAAAAAGTCAAGTTGCCATCATTATCACCTGTTTTTTCTCCCTTCTTATTCTGAATCAAATCATTTGAATCGCTGTAATGCACTGCCGCGGGCTGAGGCGTTTGCATACATCATGTCATCCCCTAGAATAATTTACTTTCACACGTGGGAATCCCAGTGGGCATGGTGAATCCCCGAGCCCCGATGACGGACGGTTTTTCCACTCTTGCCCCTGACTGAGTGTCCAGTGTATGAAGTTGTTATTTCATATCTTCCGCATTCCTACCGAAGTCCGAATTTGTTTAATTCCAAAGAGATTATCCATGAATAAACCAATTATTAACAAAGACCCGATACCGCGCGTTTATAGCTTTGATAGCATGGTCAATATTTATATAAGATTGGATGGCTGGGTTGATAACAGAAAATATCGCCCGAGCCTAGATCAAATATCGGGAGAGTCGAAGACGAGCCTAATTTTCTTGGCGAGGGCGATATTTTTCTGTTATCAGCCGAAAAAAACCATCCAATATTATTATTATTATGCATGAAGAAGCTGACTTGGACCAAATAGTTTTAAAATTGCTTCAAAACTAATAAAAACAGAGTATTTGCTTGACGAGTGCATGACCGAATGCCCGATATTTGTGCATATTGTGCAGTGTTGGGCGGTACGCGATAATCGCACTGTGGTATTGCACCACAGATGCATAATAATATTGTTTTAATGCACCGAAGCGCACCCATATCATGACGCTTCACAATGGAAAATAGGTCGGGGTATCCATGTTCAACAAATCAAGGTAGAGGTAGGTTTTCACCTAGTTTATAAATACATTTGGACTATATTTTGCACTTATTGGAAGCTTGGTGAGCACGGCGGGAAAAAACCGGCAAGACGGAACTCATTGCCGGGAAATCATGCCGACTCGCGGGAAATTTTAGTGACGCAAAACAAAAGAAGAGAAAAAAAAAATAAGGAAATATCAACGAAAATTGTGATATAACAAGGAAAACATAGTAAAATAATCAAGGGAAACAAGAGTAAACTAAACCATATTGAATAATAAAAGTAGGAAAATGAGTCTTGAGTACCAGTGTGTTTATTTCTTGATAAAATCTGAGACGAAAATAGCTACGTCTCGGGATAAAATCACCACAAAATCTAGCGCAAGAAAGCCGACCCTCATCACTGTAGCAAATGTCTATCAATGTCATCAGCGCACGTGTGTATCAACTTTAGTATCAGCTCCAGTATCAACCGGTCGATCTGTGTATTATTTAGTAAATGGTTTCGTTGAAAATAATTTCAAATGGCGAAAGATTTAACAATAGTGTCTTTGTAAGTTACATACATATTTTGATTGAATCTGTAAATTTTAATATAAAAATTTAATAAGGATTAAAAAATAAACTTATTCCCACGTGGCTGAATCTAGCAAATTTACATCACCTGCATAGCAAAATGGGTAATGGTGCTGTCTTACACACTGCTCGTCTTCCATCACTCGTGTGAAAATAACATGGGGACGGCTTGAAAACAAATATTTTCAAGTCAAATCAGCAAACAGTCAGAACTTGATATTATTGTGTAAGTAATCTTAGCTTCTCCGTTTGTATTTTGCTTGGTATGTTGTAAATTAAGGGTCGATTTAGGCACAACTATACCGATTCTGAGCTTACCATACCTTAAAAGTGTTAAAAATGCGCACCAAATAGCTTCAATTGCAACTCGATTTTTCAAAAAGCTTCAGCTTCTGAGGGGGGAGATCCCGCCGTATAAGTCGCGGGGAATCTTGACTTCCTTGCCGGGAAAAAATTATTTTTTCCAGCCGTGTTGGTGAGTCATCAATTTTCGCCGACGTTTGCAAAATAATGATTTACTAATCAATTTGTGTTTGTTTTTTGGCAAATTAACATTAAAAAAGGTGTTTTTTTTACAAAATCGTGAAAAATTCTGCGTGGGCCAACAAATTGTGATAGACTCAAATTTCGCGATTTTTTGCGCGAACTCCGTTGCCTAGATCAAAGACATTACAAAGACCCTTGATTTCATGTGTAGTACTGCATTTCCAGCATTTTACATAAAATTTTAGGCAACAATATTCATATTTTAAAAAAAATCTATCTCCCTTGTGAAATAGATAAATATCACTGAAATTTTTGGAAAAATTGGAAACGTATTACATCAATCCTATCAAGGGGTATCGCGGAATGAGTTCCTTTAGTGTTCATTTTTTGACCTATACATACACCGCCCATTTCTTTATTTCAATATAACTTGAGAATGGTTTTTGTTCGGTTCTCGCAAACTCCTTCTAATGAGAACTAAAAGCGGAGAACTTGAAAGGTTCTCAAGGTTCTCGCAAAGGTCCTTTTGCGAGAACCTAAATAGGTTCTCGCAGACTCCAACGAATTTCAGGGCCTGTCTTGAGTAAACCATAGTCTTAGTCATTGGTTAAAACATACTGAAATTGAAAACTTATCTTCATGAATTAAATTGTGCTTGTTTTTTCTGTTATTGAAACGCACTCTTATCGCCATAGAATGTCCATTATTAAGGAAAACGTAAAGTAAAAATTTTGTTTAACTTCCATCTCTTGTGTCAATGACTACGCCTGCCATTTGCCAGACAGACCATGACAACGCGTAAAGGAAAATCCAGTCCCTGCGTATTACAAGCAGCAACTCACGCGCACATATATAGACGCCTATTTCGAAAGGTATTGTGACGTACGGCGACAATAACCCAGTACTTGTTTGTACTTTGTACGCACATTTTAACCGCGGTTTAGAGGTCAACGTTCGTACACTCTTAACATCGTATTGTGATAGCGAACTGTAAGTAATCTTTAAAACCGAGTTTAATATGTAATAGATTCGCCGGAAACTTGGGCAATTTTAAAATTAAATTTCAAGAAAATGGTGCACCTCCTAGAGTGAGAACAACCGTAAAACTGATTTTTATCATTTTAAAGAAATTCGGCAAAATTGTGTACTTGCCAGGGGTGCGCCACTGTTTTAAATGCTACGGAATCTGCCCGGTGACCTATTGGTAGATCAAGTTGAGATGATGGCGCTGGATTAGATTCAAGATGATTATGATGAACTTTAGGGTTACTGGGGGTGTGTCTTGGCTTACACACAAATAGAACTGCACAGCATTTACCTAAAAGCTGAAGTTGATGTGAAAACTGGTGCGTCTTGTGAGAACAGATTTCAAGAATCATAGTAAGATTTTGGAAATGTGTATCAGGTTGCTGAATGGGAATAGATTTCTGATGTAAGATGCTCTTTTTGTAATTTCACCCTCATCCTTCCTGTCACTCTACTTTCGCTCAATCTCAAACCTGAGATTCTGTTACTAAAAATGTGATTTTTTTTTTTTTTCCTTTCAAATTGTCAGATTCTGTTTTCATTTGGATTATTCATGAGTGAGAGTCAATATGGTTTATTTACAGTTAGTCAATATCTATGCACAGTGTGAAGCTTTTGTTTTTTTTCAGGATAGAACTCCTGGTTATCCAACCATAATATTAATGAGCTAAGCAAAGAAATTCGTGTTATACTGTTCTACAGGTTATGATTATAATGAGCTCATGTGCCATAGTTTCAATTAAAGGTTCCATGGACATGACAGGAGAAAAATATTTTTAAAAGATATGCATGAGTCTTTAAAAACAAAAACCTTCTAGGGGGCTTTTCATCTTAATCAAAAGGAAGAGGAAGGAAAAAATGCTCAATATATATTGTGAAAGAAAACATTATTGTAAACACACATTGATGCGTGTACTACTATTGGAAAATTAATCACTTCTAGGAACATTATGTCCAAATGGCCAGCACTTTGTTGTTAAACACTTATCATCATGCTCATGACACCAGAAGGCTGACTTTTCCAGATCTGGTCAGGAATCAAGCTGATTTAAACCTTATTGTAATGAAAAGGCAAGGGTATGATGAAATGCTAGCATTACTATGAAGTAAAACACTGTGGATAAAAGTTCGCCTCCACAATTCCTTTTCTGAAATAGGCGTCTACATACGCGCGTTGAATTGCTTGCGTGTAACGCGCAAGACTATGTATTCCTTTAGCGCGTTGTAATGGTTCTTACTGGCGGGAATGCTGGCGTAGGTGTGTGACGCAGAGAAAAGGAATTATGGAGGAGAGTATAGTGTGCTAGCGTATCCAAAGCAACATGATCCAACAAACCTGAATTGATTAACCCAAATATCTGGATTGATTGAGAAACAATCCAAATATTTTGGAATAACACCAACAGGAAAAATGCACAGGACTCTGGAAACAAACCCAAGTGTTGTCGTATTTTCATTTTGGGGTTGGTTAGCCAATTTCTGTCATAAAATAGAGGAATTAGTTTTGACAGGAAGTGAGTATCAATGCGAAATAAGAGGATAATAAGAGGAGGAGGGAAATACTTGCAAAGGATCCGGGGGGGGGGGGGGGGTTTTTTGTCACAGAACAGGATATGAAATGATGTTTCAGAATTGACAGGTTTTAGTGCCAAAGTGTGAAAAAACTCATATTGAGCAAATAATAACCATGGTTTAATTTTTAAGATGGTCTTTCTAGGGTAAAATTGTTCGTAGATAATGAAAATTTTTAATCAAAAACCCTGTACATGCACCATTTTGCTCACAATATTGATTTGGGGCCAATTTTGTCCGAAAATTGCACTCTTTTCGGGTGACAAAAAATTTTCACATACCAACTTGAATAGCTCACAGAGTCTACAAACACATCTATATGACCCTTATAATGTTCATTATATCAGGCAAAGGTACTAACGTATGGATTCACATATTTGTTTTACAATTATTTCCTAATTTGCACACAAGAACCATTCAAATTTGACAGTCCGTGACAATTCCATTCAAAAATTAGCACTTTTGAACAAAATTTTGCTTTGCACAATCCCATCTCTGAAAGAAGGGTCTACAGTGATGGGTTTACCTGTCAGTTTATGCAGAATATAATAAGCTAAGCTCAGATTGTTACCTAATTGCTTATTTCAGTATAGGATAATTCAAAAATACAAAAATGTTTCCCTTACCCCTTGATTTTTCCCAGGCGTTGTGAAAAAAAAAACAATATTTGTTTTCAATAAAACTTTTGGAACGACGAAGAAAAACTAAAAGAGCTATAGGCTTGAAAATTTATCGAATTAGTGCCCAAAATAAGTCCCGACATATTTATGGTATTAACTTGTTTTACCTTGTCTAAAATTGAGAATTTTTTTTTATCAATGCGGGATCCAAATTTTAATAAAAATCGGCATTCGAGAAACCCGTGTGAAAAATAAACGAAAAGGGTGAGGTGACATCTATTGAAAAGTAACTCGATTATGCCCAAGCAAAGCACATATCCCCCAAGAATATGTCATTAAATTTTGTCAAACTGCAAAATATTGAGAAAATTTTTTTTTATCAACGCAAGATGAATTATCAGCACAAATACCAATAGGTTTCTATGGGACTTGGCATGGCGCAATCCCAAAATGTTTGCATTTTTTTACTTCGATTTGGATTCTACACAAAAAGTGTTTGAAAACTCAGGAAACAACATGTTTTGTTTCCGGTTAAAGGGCACCTGCAACATTTTTACACTTTGGCCAGTAAAACCTAGTCGAATCTGAAACTATGTCATATATATATAGGCTGATGCCTTCCAACCCAGGGGCATTAGGTGACAGAAAAGAAGTTAAAAAAAATAGGGGCCTTGTGTGAGAGGACAGCCAAATTGCCCAAATAGGGGTTTTCCCAAGTGACAAGTTTGCCCCCAATTTTAAAAAATATGGGGCGGCTTTTTAGAAATTTTGTAAAATTTAAATGTACTATTTTTAAATAGGGGTGTTTTTCGATATTTAAAAACAAATGGGTATTGTGGTGGACATTTTCAAAAGAATATGGGGTCTTGGGTGACAGCGATTGCTGCAAATAGGGGTCTTATCAGCCTTACATAATTGTACAACCTCCAAAGGTCAAATGCCTACCCCGGGCAAAAGATTAAACAATGAGATGCCTTATTGTCCCCGCCGAACGAGGTTCGGAACGGGGACTATGATGAAATGAGCAGGTCGTCCGTTCGTCCGTCCGTCGTCCGTCCGTCAGTCTGTGGACAAAAATGTTAACCCATGTGTATACCATTTACTTGGGGTTCAGTAAGGGCGACAATGATGTACTTGGTGGAAAGAAGGGGTTGATGAGTTCTCGACTGATTAGATTGTGGCCCGTAAAATATGCAATTAAGTATCTAATGTGCTAATTTATGAGAATTTTCCTGCAAGGCTTGGGTACAACAGTTTCGGGAGTTCGTCATCAGGCGTTTTTATAATGATGTAAACTGGTGGAAGGAAGCGGGCTGAAAGGAGTTCTTGACCTGATGAGAATTTTTGGCGTATTTCGGGCAAATTGAGTATGCAAATGAGCTAATTCATATGCAAAAATCAGCGTAATTGCTATATTTTTGAAAGGGTACATTGGAATCTCAAAATTCCGCGCTGCATAATAGTCCTATCTGGGGGCACATCTTTTTGCAATTGCAAAGTTGTGAAATGCGGCTTTAGGTATTGCAAATGAGCTAATTAAATATGCCCAATTGTTGTATCTCTGAAACAGTAGAATCGGATAGGCAAAATTCCTTCGCTCATGAGCCACATGCGATGTTGTGGGGGTGAGGTGTGGGGAAGGGTGGGTGAGGGGTTGGGAGGGGGTGGGGTGTTGTGGAAGGGGTGGGGGGGGGTTGTGGAGGGCGGGGGGTGTTGTGGAGGGGGTGGGGTTTCGTGCGGGGTGTTGGGGAGGGGTGGGTATGGCGGGGTGTTGGGGAGGGGTTGGGTGGGTATTGCCGGGGTGTTGGGGAGGGGTTGGGTAGTGGCGGGGTGTTGGGTATTGCGCGGGTGTTGGGGAAGGGGGTGGGGTGTTGAATGGTGTTGGGAGGGGGGGGGGAGGGTCTCGGGGGGGGGAGAGGGAATGGCGGGTGGTTGCGGGGGGTGTTGGGGAAGGGGAGGAGGTGGTTTTATAGGAATTGGGGTAGGGTTGGGGGTGTATTGAGGGGTTGATAAGGAAGGGGTTTAGGGTTGTTGCGGGGATGTTGGGGATGAGGGTGGGGTTGTGGGGAGGGGTTGGGTGTATTGCGGGGTGTTGGGGAGGTGGTGGGGTGTTGCATGGTGTTGGGGGAGTGCATGTGTTGGGGAGGGGTCGGGTGGGAGTGTTGCGGGGTGTGGGAGGGAGATGGGAATGTTGCAGGAGGATGTGGTTGCAGAGGGATGAGGGGTTGCGGGGTAATTTGGGGTGGGGAATGGCGGGTTGCGGGGGTGGGAAGGGGGAAAGGGGAGGCGTGTTATAGGTTTTGGGGTAGGGTGGGGTGGTTGAGGGGGGTTTAAGGAGGGGGCTGGAGGGTAGGGGATGTTGCGGGGTGTGGGGATGAGGGTGGGGTGTTGGGGAGGTTGTGGGTTTTGGGGAGGGCGTGGGGTTTTTTTTTTTTTTTGTGGGGGCCGGGGGGGGTGTTGGGAGGGGGCGGAGTGTTGCAGGGTATTATTGGGGAGGGGGGGTAGGGTATTGAAGTTGCATTACACATGTTAGTGATCGCCAAATCGGCGGGGAATATTTTACGCTCGCGTAAAAATACAAGTTCGCCTTGTTTAAAAATAAAATTCAGTACACTAATTCTGCACCACCTCTCATTTTAAGGTGTTTATAGTTTCAATGATGTGGGAAGTACTTACAGATTGTTCAGTGTCACACCAGCCTATTATTCAATTCTAGGTTATCAAAGTAAAAAATATTGTTGATTCGAAAATGAAATAAAATTGTCATTGTGAGAAAGCGCAACATTTTAGAGGTTATTTTGTATGGTAAATTGAATGTAGTAGCTCGATTTTCACAATGTTTACCAAATAAAAAGTGACATATTACAGGCTAAAGGGGCATGAAAACTATTTAAATTAATATTTAAGGAAAGAGTAAGCCTAGAATTTAATGTGCCCCAACATAATGGAATTAGCTTTACTTTCTATGTAATGGCAAAAATTGCTAAAATGAGATGAGTAATTAATAATTGGGAAATAAAAACAAACCTAGAAAAAAATTTGGAAGTTTTAGTAAAAATGTGGGAGATTTGCTACCAAAACATATGAGCTGAGTTAAGAAAATTGCAGGGACATTTTCTAGACCAAAGTTCACCAAAGTTCGAAACCTTAATGCGTGCATGGTTGTAATGCTTTTGGCCTATGTAAGCCCAACCTGAAGCTATCAAATACAAATCAGTGCCTTTATGCTTTAGAAATGATTGTAATAAACCTACTATCATGTAGGTTTGAATTCAGTCTGTGCACATCAGAGCTATAATTCCCTTAGCCTGCATCTGTTTGACGGTCTGTCACCTTTTTGGTTATGTTCCCATGAGTAGGAGTGCTGATATTTGATTTAATGTAAGTGGAATTCAACCTATTGGTGATAAAAATACAGGTCTTATGTAATAAAGGCAAAAATATGGGCTTATCTTTGGCATCATAACATGAATCTGTGCATTTGATATATTTTTGTGTAAAAAAGGTTTTCCCGGTTAACTCTTACAATCGTATGTTGTTGAAAGTTTGCCTGTGTCACTTTAAATGAAATAGTTTTATTTTTGGCTGGTCTAAACCAGGAATGGAATTGATTGACACGTTTTCTACAAATGAAGATAAATTAGTGGTACTCTCACTAAAACAAGGGAGGAAACATTTTCTATAGCATAAATGTAGGTACTTACATTGTGTTCATCATTGAGTTGATTATTTACATAGCCTTTCATCAAGGCTACGCTTATTTTTAGTTTGGGTACAGTGGACTCGGGACTGTAGCAATCATAGACAAATAAGATAGAGACCGCTATCCACGCACCCCGCTGCATGGATTGTATTGAAGTTAGGTCACCATAATATTATTGGGATTGATTGGTGACGGAGAGTGCTATACGCAATAATTTACGCACCACCCTCCTCGCGCGGGTACGTGAAGCAATGT
The DNA here is from genome assembly GCA_023653785.1 of Ophioderma brevispina. NCBI lineage: Eukaryota > Metazoa > Echinodermata > Ophiuroidea > Amphilepidida > Ophiodermatidae > Ophioderma > Ophioderma brevispina. The sequence goes on from JAMKCH010020347.1 coordinate 21,835, forward strand.
TCGCGCCGTATCCAAAAAGGCGTCTTACGCGGAGGTATTATCACAATAGCGTGCCCAGTCGGCGGGCCACAGTTTTTCAGTGACGATGACGGGACATTGTGTTTAGTATCACTCTAAACAGGTTGAGCATTTAAACATGCTCACGTGCCCGTTCACTGGGGGTCGGGTTCCGGTGCACTCCACCCACACCATTCCACAAAATGGGGAAAATCACCTTTTTGCTGAATATTTTGATAAAAAGGTTCCGACAGTTAGAGAGAAATTTGACAAGAAAGTCTACTGTTGGTGGTAATGTTAATAAAGAGTAAATTGAGTATTGTTTTCTAAATCGGACTCCAATTGCCTCTATAGGCTTATCTAATTGATCTAGGAACACCTGATAACTTTGTAAGGGAAACTTTGGTTGTTTTGCCTTTAAAATTAAAACTAGGCTTGTAGGAAGGAGATCTTTAAAACGAACATCTTTCAACCTGTTTAAGAAACATGTTCACATGGGACTGTTATGCAAAAAATGTTCAATGTTTTACAGTTTGTGTTTAAAAAGAGGACTCATCTTCACCCTTGTTTACAAAAATGAGTTTCGTAATTTCGCTTGACCTTTAAGAACGATCCATCTCATTAATTAATAATTTGATGAAGCCACTATAAGCGATTTCTTCAAAAATGTAATCAAACGCGCCCCTTCATTGTTTTTTTCAAAATTCTTTTTGTTAACACTGTGGTATTGGGAAATTTGGTCAGGTAACTACCTCTGCAAGTAGATATAAGCGTAACACGCATCCGATGTCAAGAAATGAGGATTTTTATTGCTGTGGTTATTAATAAAATTGGGATTCGATTTTTTAAGGTCCAGAAAACAGTGAAATGGATCTTTAAAGACCGCTTAGAATGCTAAGGGGGGGTATTATGGGGTCTGATATGATAAAAAATTGTTCTAATCCAGAAAATGAGATAATGCAATGGCTAAGGGGGTAGATTGTAATCTACAAAGTGCTTTTTATTCGATCGCAATTGGAAATTCGGTTCGGAGATATTAGCTGCTCAAGTGAATCAGTGTACGCAAAATTTGCAAAAAAATGCATCATCTCCTATACTTTATCATGTAAAAATTTAAGGGGTTATATTTAAAGGAGATTTACAAAAGATATTATTATGAACTATAACACATTATTTGGAATAAGTTGAAGTAAATAAATACTCATATTATGCCTTTCAATAATTACGTAATTAAAGTCACCGGGTAAGTGATTTTATGTATTTTATTTTTCCGTCACCAGGCGATATTTAAGAAAAGAAAATTATTTTAACAATTAATAACAGGACAATGGGATTGCTACCTATCGCTTGATAGTCTTCATTAATAATTATGATAATTCAGTATAAAATGAAATTTAAAAAAAATAATTCCATAGTCACATCAAAAGCCCCTCAATTTTGTCTAAATGTTTCGAGGCCTATAAAATGTTTCGTTTTTAAAATACGCAACATCAAAAGAGAACGGAACGTAAACTAGAGAACGCTGCAAGCTATGAACATGAAATTTGGCCACATATTCAAGCAAATACAGGCCGAGTGAAACATGAAGGCCGATTTTCAAAATTATGTTCCAAATTCAATTACGCCCAATGAAATTATGCGATTGGTCGATTGCGGGCCATGGCAACGGTTATCCAAAAATCCGGTTCATGGTTTCACATGCGTATTTCACCCTGCACATTGCCACCCACAAGTTCGTCCCAGTAGCATGTTTGGGTATTTAGTTCCGTTCGTTCTAGTGTTTAGCCAATCAGAGGCATTACGGGGTTACCATGGCAACCAGGCAAATTTGTCATTGATTTTAAAACTTGGGACATGGGCTACAATATGCTATATACATGTATACACACTATTAGAAATTGAAGAAAACACTTCAAAAGTTCACGCTTCAGACCCAATACCACCCCCCTTAAGCAGTGGCGTAACCGGCGGGGGGGGCCAGGGGGGCAGGTTGCCCCCCTGACGACTTTAGCCTGGAAAAAATTTGCAAACAAATATGCTAAATTCAGCCGTGTTTTAGCCCTCTGACGGGGAAAAAATGGCCTTTTGACACACCTGAGAGGAAAGATTTCCCCAGACTGGGAAAATTTGCCCCTCAGAGCGGGAGGCCCGTTACGCCACTGTGTTAAGTGTCTGTTTTCACCAAGAAGGAAAAGTAAATAAGTTGTCATTAACCTAACACTCAGAAATTTAGAGCAAAAATGAGCATAATTTTGAAAAAGTGCTTGTGGAGTGAATTCTGGTTGACTGGAAAGAAGGACATCTTTGAAGAAGGCCTCCAAATGCGACAAAACACAATGAAATGGGTCGTGCATGGTAGTGCAATATGTAAAGACGTTTTGTTGTAATATTGGAAGGGAAATGTAAAACATTTAGGAACAATTGCTGGAAATGCTTAATTTGAGTTTGTGTTTGTTTTTGCTGATTATCATAAACAATATGCGGGAAAATGTTTACATGTAATATTTGACAAGACTCTAGTCGAATTTGTTTTCGAAAACATGTTTAAAAGCGATACGGCGGGAGATGTTGGCGGGATTTTTCAAATATTTTCATGCGTGGAAAACCTGGTAAATTCGACCGGAATTAGTGCATTTCGAAGCCGTCAGGGTTTCGCGTGTTCTTTTAAAGTTTTGCGCGTCGCAGATGCAGGAGAAAAAAACCGCACACGACGCAGAGAGGACCAAATATGAGAAGCGAATGTGCGGGCTATGGGTCCCACTCTGACATCAGTCGAGTCGGGCGCATTCACACGCGATGGCAAAATTTTGTGCTAACCTCGACCGACTTCAATACGCGCACTGAAGATCCTGTCTCTATCTTATTTGTCTATGTAGCAATGTGCTATAGCGCCCTCTCGTGGGGAGTGTAAATCGGGGGGGGCGAAGCCTTTTTGTTTTTTCCTTTATTTTCTGGGACTATTGTGGTTAAAAAGGGTTTTAAGTTGACTAATGTTTGCGCATCAGTTACATACCTTTCTCCCTTACAAGACAACAGATACTTTGGTTGGCACATTATGCTTGCACAGAAGTTGTCTATTTTATGGACAAAGATGCCTCGCTATTCTTGGTCTCGGGCTTGCACATGCCTTCGGTGATGCTGTCGTCGTTGCTGGACAAATTTTGCGAGGTGTCTTTGACAACTACTTTCATTACTATGGCATGGGGCTTGTCTTGTCATTACCATATTACCCATTACCCATCAGTTAATGGAATAAATGTAACTTATGTCTAACCTCTTCCTTGGCTGCAAAATTCATGTCTCCTTCAAATCGTTATCCCCTCAATTGATACTGCACCTTTGTTCTTAGGCTTCGAGAAGTGGTTCTATGGGGTGTTCACCGATATAAAGTAGTTTACAGGTAACTGAACGATTTCTTCCTTGATCACTTGAGAGCTCATTTCCAAAAATTGATATTAAATTCTGCATCCAGTTAAAAAGGATGGGCATAAAACTTGATTGTCAACATTTGGAGTGTGATCCCCGCACCTAATTTGAACCAAAACTGAGGTCTGATTTAATTTAAGTGGTTACTTGGGGTCCATTGTTTAAAAAAATGAAAACTACATGAAATTTTTCCCGTCTTTTTTACTGCATTTTGTTTTTGTCATTTTCAGTAGGCAAAAGTGTATACCATTTATTACGCTCTTCTCGCACATAAGCATGTTGTTACAGCTCAAAATGTTTGCCTTTGATATTGATACAGTACTTATCAGAATTTTGCCATAGTTCAGTATTGAATAAAAATGTGAGACATCAAGATCTAAATGCCAACCATACACCCATCAATCTTTTTAACAACCTGGTGTGGAATTCACTTTATACCTCGTCTTACAAGTGGGGGTGGTCCCCTACTGAACTTTGCTCAGGTTGCGCTAAAAATGCCAAAAGCTTGCGTATAAAGCTTCTGGGTAATCTTTTGCTCATCCTGTTTTTTTTCCGGTCATTTTCGCGAAAAAATGTGAGGTAGCACCTTCACCGGGGTTAGGGTATGACGTCAAAGCAAGGGTACGGGGGGGGGGGTGGTTGCCACCCAAGATATTTTATAATTTGTCCATTTTTGAAATTATTATGGCATAGTATTGCGTCTAAAACTCTAGATTTATGTGAAAACTAATCAGTTTTTCCATCATTTAGAGCTGAAACCGCTGAACAATCCGATACTCCTATTTTTAGCGCAAAATTTGGATTTTCGCCTATTTTTTCTGTGGAAAATTCCAATTTGGCCGGCTCGCGGACTTTATGACGTCATTGTGACGCCATACCTAGGTCTGTTTAGTACTTTATTTTGGTATCAATGGAAAGATGAGACCCTAGCTATCCATTGGCGGATCAAAATCATATGCATCGGTGCTTTATAACAAATTCTCGAGGGGGGGGTGGTAAACCACCCCCCTCCTTGAAAACCGTGTTACAAAAAGGCTTGGGAAGACAAGGGGTTAGTGAGCATAGTAGTAATTTCATTTTTGTTTCTCGTTTTATTTCCTGACAGTTAACCGTAACATTTCTTCACCTGCAAAATGAGAACTCCGTACGTGGCATCCCGTCGTTCCCTAGGACCCCAACGGCTACCCAAGACAACACAAAACCGTCTACCCAAACAAAACTGATCCCGATAGTGTGTTTCTTTGTAGACCGTGTAATAACTTCCAACAGAAGAGTCGTGAAGAACCCCTATTAAATGTCAGGGGCCAGTAGTTTAGTCCAAGATATGCTCACTAATGCAGAGCAGCTGGCTGATAGGAATTGCACAGAGGCATGCAGACCCCTATTAACGGAGGGGAGATGAAAAATAGAAGAAAAATAACTCAAATTGGAAAACTTGCCAGTGTTCCACAAGGGAGATTACTGTGTATGGCACTGAGTAGGGAAGGGGATGCTTTTTAGTCATTCTAAAAAAAGAGGGACAAACCAACCATTCATCATGTTTCTTTTCTTATCCACTCTGGAAGTTAGCTACTGATTGATTGGTGTGAATCAAAGAGAGTCCATGTTATTATGCCAAATTTTCAACCCCATCATGATTTTGAAGGGTGGCACAAATTATAACTCCCAACATTGCTAATCAGTCATGTCCCTTTCACAGCTGTTTTAACCTAATTTTGAAGCAATTTCAAACAGGAGTGTACTGACAACTGATTTATTTAGGGCAATAGAGATAGCTATTAGCAACTACAAAAAACTACTAGTGGAAGAATCTTGAAATAAGCCTACAAATATCACTGACTTTGATGTTGTAGCGCCCTCTGTTGCCATATCTCCGGGGAGATCTAATTTAACCTACATTTTTTAGAATTGAATCCCTATATGGCCCACAAGCAATTTCATAAAATTGCACGAATGTCCACTAGTGGAATAACAGATCCAAATCAGAGGTTCAAATTGTTGCATTCTTGCTACTCCTGTCGAAATCCACATAATAGGTTTTGTTTCCCCACCATTATCCAAACTAAAATGACAGGGCACAGGACACATGATTATCTAATGAAAGGTTTGATTTTACTTTTGGTTTCTTCATAATAAAGAGACTTTCAAACATCCTGTTTTCCCGTTTTTCACATCTATGATCCTCTATCGTGAAATTGCGCCGTTTCCAACTACAACTTCATTGAATTTGACAAATAAATAAGTCGACAGTGATTGAAATCATGATGCATCTGGGACCCCTCACAAGACCCTGCAGGTATACAACTCTTTAATCCTTGCTACTTATACCTTTGTATGCTCTGTGATGTTTTCAGATGTGTCACACACTGTGTGCTAGGTGAACATTTCAAAAAACCTATATTGTTTAACAGTTGTAGATTTGCCTCCTTCAAAACCCAAATTTTTTCATAGCATTTTTAGTAATATGTTGGCAGGCTACAATCTTGGGAAAAAAATATTTTTACCACAATTTTTTAATAGAAACTAATTTTGATGGAAATAAATTTCCTATTTAAAATTGACTTAAATCAAAAATCATGGGCCTGCAGCACCAAAGAAGACAGATTTAACAGTTGTGTGCATGTTTTTGTACTCCCCTTCCTTAAATTACAACCCTTTACATGATAAGTATCTATTAATCTTAGCTCTAATCTAAGATGTGCCATGCCTCTGCCATGCCACCTTAAGTACATGTTATCAGGGAAACGCTGCTATATCAAGCTTCCATGGAGAGATGTGATCGAAAATGGCGTAACTGTTTTGACATGCCACTGTAATTCTACAGCAATGTATATTAGTAATCAAAATCATAGTAAATTTAATGCAAGTAAATGGGGTCAGTGCAAAACCAAAGCATGGGTGTACCACTTGGGGTTGGGGGAAATTGTAATACATTTTGTTAGACCAGTTTTATTCCATGGCTTTGTAATATCATTGTACGCCACATAAGGTATACATTTCATGATAGGAAAATTAGCCATTGATCTATATGGTCTTCAACATTGTAAGATCCAATCATAAATTAAAAACCCCAATTTTTACCCCAATTGGTATTTTATGTGAAAAAAATAGTTTGAGTAGAAAAGTTCATGTTTAATTTTTGTGATCCACAGACCCATGAATCTAGAACATTTTACCCTTTTTAACTATTTACTTTGGTGTTAGTTATAATGCATTCCATATGAACGTTGAATTATGGAGAAATATTATATAGAAGCTCGAAGAAATAAAGACGAAAAATACACGTCTCGACCGGACCTCTCGCATCTAGGCATGAGAATTACCAATGACGAGCGCTAATGTATTTTCAGTCTTTATTTCAGAGTTTCAAGTGGCCGTAATTATATTAATATATTTTTAGAAGGGTGGGCCTATATGCATGATTCTAGCAGTTCCATAGTGAATTATGGAGCATACAATTTGGTGTAAACAAATTTAAACGGAAAAATTGGGAAAAAGCTGTTCAAGATGGTTCGTGGTTTTGAAAATGATAGACGAAACCTAACCACCTTCTCTGTTTGTCTGCAATTTTTTGCAGTTCCAGCAGTTATAGAAATGATAAAATCACTAAAAGTGGAAAATAAAGAAAATTGATACTTTTGCAAAATTTGCAAATCTTAGCTTAATTATGCAATGATTTTTAGCCTCTTGGCTGTTTTTGTAGTGGATGTGATCAGTAAGCAGCTTTTTTGTACCATTGGATAAAAAATTCCATTGCTCTGATAACTACAAAATTAACCAAGAACTCATTTCCATTATGTGTCTTAACTTTATTTGTTAAATTTTGTTTTGTCATTACTATGGCATTGTGCTAGTGTCATGCCCAAAACAGTAACATATTGTGCATACCTCAGATCGTTGCTAAGCGAGTGTCATAACTACAGATTATCTCTCTCTACCTTTAATGAAAGTGTGCATTTTTCCCACCACAACAAGTCACATTTCAAACTCATAACCTTAAATGCTGTTGAAAATGTACTACAGATCTGAAATTTCTACACAGAATTATGTAAAAATATCAGTTCTGGTATGGGTTTGAGATTGCATTGTACCACTCCCCCTTAAAGTGAGCAGTGTGTTTGAGTATTGGAGAAATTTAGTTTAACTGAGTATGTATACCTTATAAGTCCTATGGTTAACATCTGAAGAAGTCAAATTCTTCATTAAGAGGTGGGGTGGAAGCAAATTCAATTTTTTTACAAATTGTTTTCCATATTTCACTTCATAGGCCTAATTTTATCCATTTTTAATGGTGCCACCTCATTGTGTGACTATGTATCATTGTTTTCATTTCCAAGAATGTAGCTATCTACATTATCCTTATGTTTGGTGGGAATGTAATAGATCATTTTGTAATCACCATTTTCCCTTAAATCATGTGATATACATCAAACCATATCATACTATAGTCAAGGACAGAATTAGCCGACCAATTACGCGTATGTCAAGGTTTGTCAATCAGCGTGGCGCGAACTGTGATTGGTTTGAATGTGTAGTATGGGTGGGGCATGTTCGAACAAAATATGATTTAAAATGTCAAAAATGCCCTTTTCGCGTCGGGTTTTCGACTAATGGACACGATAATTCACGAAAGTAAACTTTGTTTTAATCAGCTTTAAATGTTCCCAGATTATTCTTCAAGGCAGGCATTTGTTAGGTATCTTCAAATTACATCAGACGCGAAATTGGTCGCCTTATTCTGTCACTGACTATAGTCGGTTTGTGTGAGTGTGTAAAACATGGGAGACAGTGTACACAGAACATGTTAATTTGTCTGCATCTATGTACTACAGCAAAACTAGTGGAATCCTATAAAACAAAGTCAATGATTTATAACAAAGTATTAACTAGGGACCACAAAGTGGATGATTTTGTGTAAATTGTTATTTTTCGGAAATTAAAAACTGATTAGAGTAACTTATAAATTGGCAAATCTAGCCCCTTTTATGGGGATATGTTAGGATGATTAATTTTTGCCAATTTTACAAATTTAAACGGTTTGCAGGTTGTTTGAACAGGTTGGCTAAACCCTATGGGTCAAAATAGTTTTTGTAGTTTTTAAATTTGCGCAAAGATAAAAAAAAACTCTCGAATATTTCCCGCCATACCATAGATCAGCACAAAGTAAGCAGGTTTCATGATTTGAAATGGTGTAGGTTTTTAAATTTGCGCAAAAATAAAAAAAAAATCTCACAAATATTTGCCGCTATACCATAGATCAGCACAAAGTAAGCAGGTTTCATGATTTGAAATGGTGTAGGTGCAGCCCAACCCTAGTGGGTGACCTATGTGTGGCACACATGCATGCTTTAAAATACAAGCATAAACAGGAATTCCTTTACACCTGGGTAAACAAAACCCCAAATAATTCTGCCTGTGTAGTATTGATTAAACTGTAGCCATGGATCATTCATTCTAACAAGAAACCATCTCAAAAATCTACACCAAGAGCATTTCTTGGGGTGCCATGTGACCTGGATGTGCTTTATAAGCCAGGCGCCATTTCTAATATACTACATAGCAAAATATCTTCAGGATTAATTTTAAGCAATTTTATATCTGGCGAATGCTTTTTGCAGTGTCTTGAATAGTGCGTTTTGCATTCAGTTTCGACCAGCCAAACACGATACCTATAGGTCGAAATATTTCTGAAGGGTTTTAAATTTGTGATCCACTTGTTGCTCACAAAAATAACTCCCTGCAAAAAAAGTAAATGCCCTGCAAAAATAACCACTTTCCAATAGCTGTCTCTCTGCCCATTAGGTTTGATGAAAGTTAGAGGTGAAAGAGTAATTTACCAAGAAAATGATCAAGATCTATATAGAACAGTAACGTCATAGTTAAATCTGTTAATTCTGCGTACACAGAACGAAAACAGACAACTCTGTTATCTTAGAGTGACAAATTAAAATTGACTCCCAGACCATGAAACCTGTTTCAGCTCAAGGGGTGTGCAAAATGAACCCTATGCGAAGCACGCATGTATGATCAAATCCATGTTGATACAAGTGTGTGTCATATGTTGGTGTCGCATTTCAATAGAAATTTGATGAAGTGCATATTTCTTGCAAAAGGCAACAATTTTAAGAAATAATTTTCTAGCAAAATAATATACTTATTTTTTCTTGGCTAGAAGTGATCAAAAAATCTCCACAGCACAACAAGCAGTTACATAACACATAGTTTGCTTCATGACACTAAGACTGATAGTTGTGCTTTAGTAGTGTAAGGTTGGCTCATCCGTCTGACTGGCTGGCTGGCTGCAAGCGGACTCTGCCGGCTTAATGTCACCGGTGTGGGTGGGATGTGCTGTGCATAATAATACCATGTAGTACCAGCATCGGACAGGTAGAGAGAAAATTGCTATTTGGAAAAGCAGACAACATTTGTAAGAGACATATGGAAGTACTACCTTTCTGGTCTGATCTTATTAAATTTGATAAGATGTTAACATAATGATATATCAAGAGTTGAGTGGCAGAAAGCAGTAACACACTTTCTTTATACATTGTGAGTTATGACTTTCTGGCACTAAACTCTAGATATTACTGTGAGGTATTGGTTTGAAAGCACAGATGCCAGTGTGGGCAGTTGCATTTTTGTCTGCTCTCATTCATTAGACTTAATTTAGGGGGAAAGGAAGGTGGAGAACGTTGCTAGGAAAATGCACAATTTATCACTTGTATTTCAGTTTTCCTGAAAATATGAACGATGGTGTAGCCTATCTTACCTTAGTTTTTACAATCACCCATTGTGTTTCTCCACTCCACTCGATATTACACTCTTGAAGGTTTTGGTGTCCGGATGGGAGAACAAGGTGTTAACCAATTGGGATAATACACTGCTATCCAATATACTTAAAATTATATGGTTCATTGAATTCAAATCATACATACTGTGTGCATGAAACATCTGGGGAAAAAGTAAATTTTACTTAATACTTCACTGTTGTCAGATCATTATAGCAGGTTTAATTTTACACCATTTATAAATTGAATTAAAACTCTACTACGAGTCTGTAATAATTTCCACTTAAGGCCATCTTAACAAGAAATTCTAGTGACATTTCTTGTAGAAAAACTGATTCATTGATGCACTTATTAGTGTGTATAAGAGGTAGATTGTGAACATCAGCATGCCCAAACCTCATTATTTGCTATGGCAGTCAATTACAGTTCAGGAAGATTAAGTTCTTCACTGGGCGGTAACCATGAGATCAATCATTGAAATGATAATATTCACGCTGCCAAAACTTGCACTGGCTAATGGGTCTTGCAGAGAGATTATTAATGTAACACACATTAGGGACACAACATAAGACATCAAGGGGGAGTTTAAGGAAAAAAACAGCTCAATAGTGACATGAAAAAACAATTTGCTGTACTGATGAGTTCTAAAACAAATCTGCCCACAAACCGCAATATTAAAATGTGCAAAATTACAAATTTCACTGCCAAAACTGGCAAAAAAAGATGCAAAAAAAAACCAAACAAAACTTCCATGCCCCATGGAAATTTAATGGTGCATTTCATAATGTAAGGATGGCAAAGAAGTAGGATTATGGGGAGGGAGGGTACTGAGGAGCAAATAACTCAAGTGGTAAGAGAGTAATTAAATCTGAAGACCAATGTCAAATTTGAATGCTTGGACTTAACCGGTATTTCTGTGGTGGTGGTTTGTTTGAATTGTTTGAATTTGAAATGCTACAACTGAACTGAAATGGAATTCTGGATAAAGGCAGCTTTAAAATTAAGAGAGAATCAATATGTTATTGTTCCATATTGTATCATTATTAAATAAAATCCAATATTATTAAGAATCTTTGAAAACCAGATATACCGAGATTTTCTTACGTAGGAAAGGTTGATTGATTTTTGGATTACATTTGCATTGGAGAGCTGACTTGAGAGGAATTGATCTGGTAGTGGTTGGTGTGATCATGTGTATTTCTTTCAATTGTTGGGAAAGGGATGAATTCAGTATTCTGCCACCACATCCTTCAACATGCAGTTTATTCTGTTGATGCTGCTCAATTCATAGGGTGATGGCACAATACTAAATTCTTTCCGTTGGGAAATTCCCATTTTAATTGTGACAAAGATATAAAATACAGAATATATCCACATTTTGAAATTGTATTAATGATTTTATCAATATTACGATTGTGGTAAAAATCAGTATTTGTAGAATTATATGATATAATGCTGTCATACAATGTTGACTATTTCCCAAGTTTGTATGCAGCAAAATAAAGGGTTTTAATTTTCAATAATTGATAATGTGTTCAGCAATTGTCCTGCAAAGAAAATTATTTTAAATATTGTCAGATTTTATATGTGATTGACATAGTACTGTTTTGACAATTTGTAATGAATTGTATATCAGAATGGAAAAGGATTTTTTCAATATTCAAGGAGAGGACAAGGGACATAGTTAACAAATACCAAATGTACCAATACAGTTGAGTCAACAAGTTTAGTTTGTTGTGCTCATTGGGATTGATTTATTTTGTTTCTGTTGCTCAAAGACAACTATCAGTGATCCACCCAAAATTTTAGAAATTTGCAGGAGTAGCGTAAAAGTGAAGGATGTCTGTAGATTTCTCATAAGTTATTTTTCCTCAACTGAAAAATTGACATAAGAGGAAGAAGACAGAAGTGTTGAAGGATATGAATATCCATACAATTATGTGTTGCAGTAACTTTCCGTACAGTGTCTAAAATATCTGATTTGTCCTTACTAGGTTGCCTTTTGTCTTATCACTTAAAGGGTATGTTAGAATACATGTGTGTTACAGACATGCAAAAATCTGTTTTTTTTTTCTGATTTAGCAAATTGCTGAGAGTGCCTTTAATTTGCTTAACCCCCGTGGCTGCTAACAGCTGATTTCATTGGTTATTCATAGAGTTTAAGAAAAGTTTAAAGGTACATAGATATAGAACATCTATTTTGAATGGTTACTCAAAGGGGTATTTAATGTAAGTAGCCAATCAGAGATACTGTAAGAAAGGTGGTAGACCTCAGGGGATTAAGTTAATGTTTTTACAGGATGTATGTTGTATACAGGATGGTTAACAAAATATTAAAGGAGCTTGATCCAATACAATTGACCTTGATCCAATAGCTTACCTGTAAAGTTTATTTCAGACCATTTTGATATCTAAACCAACAAATCTTTTATCCTAAAGATTTCACAGGGTAATGAGAGAAATAGTAGCTTTCTTTAGATACCAATATTTTGACCACTAAGGTAAAATTGGGGGTACCTGGGGACAAGTACTTTTAATGATATTACTAACTAATGTATTTCAGGATTTTTGGAACTGCAATGTTTGTGCAGTTAGATAGCCACAGATCACTTTGTTCCGTCTCATTAGTTATTTTACACCAAAAGAGAAACTTAACCCCTGGTAACGTCAGAGCCCAGGAGGTTTGGTTAGACGAACGAGATACCAATAGCTAATACGACGGGTAAAATATCAGAGAAAAAAATATACCTTTGAAATTGAAAGTCGTGCCGGGGACCCGTTTGTTGCGTGTAGCCCCAAGAGAGGGGTAACGTTCTATGGGGGTCAAATCTTTGAATCTGCTCTAAATCCAATGAAAAATAATAGCTCAATTAATCTTAGGTTACCAGAGTAAAAAGTCAATTGGGTCACATGTGTGGGTGCTCCTTTTCCAAGATATTTTGGGAAATAGGCAAAGGAGGTATTTTGTTTATGTCATAGCAAAGGTTCACAATGTGTAATGCCAGAATTTCTTTGTAAAAAATATTAAAAAACTCTTTACTGATACTGATTCAAAATATGCCTTTTTAATTTTGCATAGGTTGGTTCCCTTTCATCGGGAGGGGTTATAATGTTCCCGTCCCCATAGAGTCCCTACAGGGAATGAGTACCCACTTCCATTATAACAACAAGGAGATGCCAAATGGCACACGCAGTTCATATTTGGATTCAGTAGCATTAACATTAAAAAAAATAATTTTTACAAACAAATCTGGGTATGCAAACGGGTGAACCTTTCTTGAATAACAATGACCGTTTAGCCTATTTTCCCAAATATCATGTGGAAAGAACGCACCCCCCGTGTGTACCCAATTTACTTTTTTACTCCTGCTTACCTAAGGAATAAATTTGGGAGCTATTAATATTAGATTGGAGCAGTTCAAACAGGTTGAACCCCTGTACTTGACAAACCCCTCTCCCTGGGCTACACGCACAACGGTCCCCGCAACTTTCATATTTTTTCAAAAGTTATTTTTTTCCTGAATTTTTCCCGTGTTCCATAATACGGTATCTCGTTTCGTCTAACCACAACTTCTGTCTGATGCTCTAATGGGCACTACCCTTTGATGCGATCTGTCCAATTGGCTCATTACAGGACACAACATGAGATAGCCCTCTGAGTAACCAATCAATATAGTGCTGCTATATCTTTGTGTAAAGTCTGTAAACCTTACCATTGCTAAAGTACTGCTGATTTGCTCATTACATGACATTACCTTGCAAGTAACCAATCAAAATAGTGCTTGGGTAACACAGTGGCATAACCAGACCAAATGGGGGGCGCAGAAGGGGTGCCGAATCATTTTCTGAGGGGGCGAATTTAGGTCCTTCTCCATAGACACTGTACAAACGGTAAGTTCATTTGGGGGGGTGGGGCCCCCCTTTGTCCCCACTGGTTACGCCACTGTTAGGTAGTGCCCAGGGGGTTCATAAATTGTGTAAATTCCACTTGGGTTACCTTCTTTCAGAAATTGCTATTCAACTCCAATTAATTGTGAGAATTACATTCATAATATGGGGTATTGTACCAAAATGATGTATGGTGTAAGTATCGTGTCTGAATTGTGTCGTAATAATAAGTGTGTATGTGTTTTGGGCCCATCAAAAATAAATGTGTCATCGGGTGGAAACTAGTTGAACAATTTGGCCTTAACTGCAAGAGTAAAATGCATTTGGTTATTCTGTTACGGTACATGAAACACAGTAAATACCAAAGAAAGTGGTAATCTATCATTTATTGACTTCAAAATACAATGTATTTTAGCAGTTGTACCTGGTGGTTACAGCACAATACCTAAATGAAAAACAGAACAAGATGCCAGCATGATTGTGCAGAGATTTAACCTCTGTCTAGATGACAATGAGACTTGGTTTGTGAGAATGGGAGAAGTTGGGCTCACACAGAGAAGCAAGTATTTGAGGGTGACACGCAGGTACTATGTGTGTGTGTGAACTGAACGAGTTTGTCTGAATAATTACTAGAAATTATTGTGAGCCACTTTTGTGAAATTTAAGTTTGGTAAGTGTAGCACAAAGTTTAAAGGTGCAACAAGAGATTTCAAGTCATCCATATTTTCTGTGATATATAGTGATTTCATATAGATTAGACACTCAATAGATTCCCTACCTTTTATTTGGCTACAGAAATAACTTAAAATGAAAACAAAAGGCGATTTGTATATGCTTATATTTCAATAGAAAACATAGACTGAATTTCGTATTTACTCCTATACAAAAATAGAAATTTTACAATTTTTGTACCAAAGAAGCAGTTCTCAGCTTAATCCTTTCAGGTGGGGATATTTTTGATACAAAGCTTTACAACAGTGCAAAAATCTGATTTTTCACATTTTTTAGGGACACCTGTTATTTGAAATCTCTCATTTCACCTTTAAATGTACTTTATTTCTTGCACTCCATGCTTATTATAGATCTTATAAAAGGTATTACACCCTTAGCTCTTTGTCTTGATTTTGATCAATTGCTACTGAATAGCAAAATATTTTTAGGTTATATTTTTTGTTTTTACGGTACTGTTCACTTCTACAGTATCTTAAATTTACAGGTGCCATCAACCAAACATATTTCCACAGGCTTATAAATTCACATTACACTAGTTGCTTACAATGTGTGCAGAAATTAAAACCATGAAAAATAACCTGTTATACAGTATGGTAAAGTGTATGGATTTTGAAAGTTCTTCAGATTATTCAATTTTGCATTTTGTACTACTGTTATAGCGATCCTCAGTGAGTTTTTAAGCAAAATTCTGGCTTCCTGCGTGTTATCTGAGAAGAGTAACTGCTAGGACCGGGACGTGGGACCCAATAACAAAATTAACTACAAATTCTGTAGTCCCCATCTGGGGGCTCAAGTGGAAAACAAGTGTAAATCATTAATAAATTATTACGATCACATAACGGTCTGTTCCGCACATAAAACTGGCAATTTCTTAAAAATATATAAATGTCACCTCCAATTTATTTTTCCCAATATCAGAGACCAATGTATGTATAACTTCAGCAAACCATGAGCTTAAGATATTACAATGGGGCCGGGTATGCAGGGCCATTGTTATTTGTTATAGCCAGGTGTTACCACCTCCACGATTCGGGTTGCAGTGGACAATACCCGTCCTCCTCTCACAATAAAATAACCAGGGTTACATTATAATATAGGTCGTTGACACTAAATTTTCTTCTGAAAACGCGGGGCTGGTAAAGTGAATAGAAATGAGTAGTAAGCAATAAGTTACGGATTTTGGTTCTGCACAAGTTGTTAGGTCAAAGCTTGCCCAGCAAACATTCTCTGATGATGTTTGTTCATGTTTCTTCCTTTTCGAATAAATGATGAAAACATGGCCAAAGTCAAAGTTAATTGAACACGCACTATAGAAGCTCAATATTTACTTATTTGTGAATGAAAGGGGGGTTAATTAGGGTTTAAGTATTTTGTACTGAAAAGTACTCAGTTCTAAATTGCGAGAGCGTAACAGCTGAAATCTCTTCAGCTGCGCGACAATATAACAATGGTCCTGCACTCCCAGATGATGATGAAAGGGAATTTGAAGTGTTTTTCTACACCGCATACAGGGCGGTGATTGAATATCTTTAACTCCATTGTTTGCTGAAGTCTATGTGTATCCACTAGTCACTGATATTGGGGAAATGAAATTGAAGTGACATTTATTCTTTTTCAAGAAAATGTGCCAGTTTTATTTGTGGGAACAAGCGATTATATGAATTTTCTAATTAATTATGAATTTACACTGGTTTTCCCCTAGCCCCCCGATGGAGACTACAAAACAACAGCATAGAAGACATGTCCCATCGACTATGATGATCGTTCATCTACCGGAATGCAGTCCGTACAAGTGCATGATTGGTCAAAACAGGAATTATCTGCACTTTCAGCACAGACCATCTAATTTCCATACAAATGTGTGTGTGTGTGTGTGTGCATGTCTTGATTCAGAAACTGTGACGGACATTCTAGTAGTGCAAAACAGGAAGAGTATTTCAATTTGGCCCCTATGGCACCATAAAACCAATTTGTGATGTGATCAAGCAAAATGATTCTGAAGTCAGCCGACATCTAAGATCTATTGTGAGTTGGAAGGTTATAACTGAGATGACTAGAAAACAAAGGAATTACAGAAAACATTGGCATATTTTTGGGCTCCTTTAAAAACTAAAATTTAAAAAAAAAAACTTAGGAATTTGTTTTGCTTGATTGCAGAAAAGACCGTGCCCTTACCACTTTGTGTCCTGTTATAAAATTATTACTGATGAACCTGCAGCATTGTAGAGGAAATAGTATGTTTTTGTTACAATTGGATGGAGTTGTACCTTGATTTTTTCCTACTTCATTAACATTGCATCATGTAACTCAACATATGTTTTTAATCAGAATTTTTTTTTTTACTTTAAAAAGAGGCCTATTTATAAACAGTGTAAACTTTGCAAGCAATTCTTTCACATTTTTGAATTGAGAAGTTACTTGCTTGCAAATAATACACCGTTTTATGCTTGGTCTCATGGATCAATCTGATTTCTCTTTAAAGCGGCACTGGCACATTTTCATAAAATGAAATTTCTTCAATTTGCTCTAAAATGATGGTCTAGGCCATTGGAAGAATAGAGATACATTTTACACATAAAATAACATAGGGACGATAACCCTAACCCCACATCGGTTTCTAGCCTATCTCCAGGGAGGGACTGAAGGAGTGAGGGAAGAGGGGAACAAGAAAAGTCGCAAATTCGGGTGGGATTCGAACCCAGGGCCCGGGGCCCCAGCCCAGACCTGGGGATCAAGCTAAGGCCGGGGTGTCGCTGGATCCCGGCAGCGATTTATGGTGCCCATATGAGTTCTTGGTTTGATGAGCATAGCGGTGTAGTTAGTCAAGAGTGTTTAAAGACATCCAGGTAATTTGTAGGCTAACTTTTCCATTACTTTAATCAACAAATGTGTATATTACATGAATATCATAGACTCGTACTCATTGATATTAAAATAGATAGGACAGATTAAGAGCACAGACGGTTTTCAAACAGCGTTCATGCCGTGGGAAACATGCATACGGTATGCATTTTCTTGTGTTAAACGCCATTTCTGTCGTCTGCTGAATTAATGTCGCCGGTGACATTTATAATAAAATCGTTCTGTTTACCCATAAGGATGCTGATTTGGTCTTAATCATTTCAGGTGAGGGCTAGTGTATATAAAAACTTTACAACCATGCAAAAATATCAATATTGAAAATCTTGAGGGCGCACTATTTTTCAAATGTGCCAGTGTCTCTTTAACCTTAATTTCAGAAAGATCCCAAATGTGTCAACATAAGATAATGAAAATGGGGTTAGAATAAATTGGCTTTCCTTCACTGCTTGGTCATTTCCAAGTAGTTACATATCACACTCGTCTTGAAATCCTAACTCAACTGTGAAAGGGAATATAAATTGGTTTATGGAATTTGTGAAAATTTATTGTTGCAACATGGGTGCTTGCATATTCACAAAAGTTCTGGCGTTCACTGTAGTCATGATCTAATGACCCAAATTGACCTTGGTGATGATGCCTATCTTGTGGTAACCAATTTATTTGTGTAGTTTGTGTATTACTCATTTTACACACATTACCTTGTTGGATACTGTAGTAGAAGTACTACTGCTGCTAGTAGTAGTTGTATGACCAAGTATAAACCAGTGTACTAAGCTCCAATTACGGGCACTTGTGCATAAAACTAAATCAAATACCCTGTTACACTAGGCAGAAATTGAATTGAAATTGAGTCACTTTTTCCTGTGCAGTTCAAACTTATGCAGTTGTAATCGATACAACTTTTTGAGTGAATTCAAATATTTTGTAGTATAAATGAAACCTGTAAAATGGGGAATACCATGAAATTTTCGATGACTGTATGCTACACTCGTGTGTCATCACTTAAGCTGCACTAAATATTGCTAGCAGTAACCCTGGGCCCTCATCTGTGCATTTCCGCCTTTCAGTGCAACTTTGCTTGTAACACAGGAAAGCAGTGCTCTTTCCAAAGAATCTGGACCGCATTGTTGTCTTCATTTTCAATCTAGTTTTGCCATTAGTTTTGATATATGTACTGTGGGCAACATTAAGTCCTCAATCGCTGAGACAATGTTTATCATGGCCACCATGTTGAAGATTGTGCAAAATCTTCCCAGTGTATGAGGGCTTCGACAGACCTAATCAATTTGCAAATCGCTTTCAGTGTAAATGCCTAGTACTCAAATTTTTGCTAATCCTCTGTCATAATTCGGGAAAAAATGTGAATTCAATTCAACTTTCCGCCTGGTGTAAATGCAGTAGAAGTTTGGCAATATTATGATTTGTTGCCTGAACATGAGTTATATGATGTGTCTGAATGTTAGTGTTTTCACTGAGAAATGGCAGGAATGAGTTCATAATACATTCTTATAGAACAAAGAAAATGTTACAGGCACTACTGACTGGTGCATGTAAATTGCAGCATGATGTGCAACATGCACAAATTGAAATGTGAAAGATGGTTTATTCCTTTTCAATGCGATAAACGAATTGTCACAAGACTAGTATAAATGTGGTGTAAAACTTGCACCGAACTGTTTCCATGGTAATGAGTGGACTTGTAGCATAGTTTCATGTGAATATAGAAAAGCATATGCAAGTAGGGATGTTACATCAGTATATGCTGCTAGTCAAGACCACATTTCCACTGGAAAATGGACATTTTATTTTGATACAGATAATGCAGAGGGTTTCTTTTGGAGAATTTCATGATTGTGTGGAGAATTGTTTGCCACACATGAAAGGTTAAGTGCCCCTTCCCTTCTCCAGGTGGAAATCATTTGTGATTTGTCCTGGCCAGTTCCTGATCTTTGTCGGAGCTGAGGAATGAATAAAGAGTTGGCAACCAACCCAAATGCCATAATTGTATACTTTGCCCAAACTGGAGTTAGAAGCAACATCATTACTTTTACACTGCGCAAGAATAAGAATGTTATTTCAGTCTTCCTGCACAGACTAAGTAAAGGAATAGTGGCTTTCTGTACTGTAATAAGTACAGTAGGCAGGTATTAAAAATTATGACATGTATAGAAATATTCCAAATGTATTTTAATAGAATGTACAAATCTGTCATTTGCAATGAACATGGTTGATATGTGTCATGGAATTTTTATAACTAGTAGCATTTTTGTGTTAAAAGTTTCCAAGTGAGCCTTATATCCAATAAATGTTAAAAACAGGGTCAGCATTTGAAATTTAGAGAATCTAAAAGTATTCCTATAGTTCCCAACTACATAATGGGCACGATACTCCTGCGGCAAGATACTTTTGTCCTCATTAATAATTTGAGCTCATCTGCAACTACACTTCTAACTTGCCTTTAACCAATTTAAGTTAATTTTGCCTGATACATTTGAGATTTTCCACATCCATTTCAGGCCTCAATTTTTCTGATTCTGACCCCCCAACTAACTTACGTATTGAGATTTGATGACAAACATAGATGTTTGTCAATATGTATAAAAGAAAAGAAAACAAAATGTCTGTGGTCTTGAGTATGAAGACAGCAAAAGTGATAGTGCTGAAGAGGAAAATGTTTTGTGGTCTATGGACCTGGTATTGCCCTTGAGGGTCAATACTGGCAGAACTGTAGGGGAAAGGAGGTCATGACTATGTTAAATAACATGGTCATATCCAAACACAAATAACCTTTCTTTTCCAAAATCCACAATATGTATCAGATGAACCATTCATAATTTGCAAAAATAATGAATATGAGTATGTCACCTTGGTGTTTCCCTTTCTGTTGTTTAAAGCGGCACTGGCACATTTTCACAAAATGTGAAATTTCTTCAATTTGCTCTCAAATGATAGTCTAGACCATTGGAAGAACAGAGATATATTTTACACATAAAAATAACATACCCCAAAACAGATAGGGACATTGATATGGGGATAAAGACATCCAGGTAATTTGTAGGCCAACTTTTAAGTTTTCCATAACTTTAATCAACAGATGTGTATATTACATGAATATTTTTTGACTCGTACTCACTGATATTAAAACCACAAAGGTTATAGACCGATCAAACAGTGTGCATAGCGTGGGAAACATGCATACGGCGTGCATGTTCTTGTGTTAAACACCATTTTCGACGTCTGCTGAATTTAACGTCGCCGGCGACGTTAAATTATAAAATCTTTCTGTTTACCCATAAGGAAGCTGATTTGGTCTTAATCATTTCGGGTGAGGGCTTTTGTATATAAAAGCCTTACAACCATGCAAAAATATCGATTTTGAACAATCTTGAGGGCGCACTATTTTTCAAACATGCCAGTGTCTCTTTAAGCACATTGTTAGCTAGCTTGTCTGGGTAAGACCCAAGCATTTAGAGCTGCACTTCAGAAGCATGTGTTGTTAGATGAATAAAATGTGCTAAATGCCACACATGGGTAAATAAATTTGTCACTATGTTCCCGCCTATATATAACAGATGTTCAATGCTGAATGTGTGAGATGCATAGTCTATGTATACGTTCCAGTAATTGAGCTTTTCAAGGTTCTACCACTGTAATACCAACATAGGGACCCAGTTAACTAAAAGAGGTACACGTGAACTAAGAAATTGACTTTGTGTTCGACTTAGGCAACACAACAGGGTCATCATCTGTGTTGATATGTATACTTATGTAACTAGTCTAACAAGATGGTCTTCTTGGGGGGATGGTATATGTGCACATTGCGATAGCAAGACTACATCCCTCGTAGGAGTTTAACCCAATTGTGATGGGTAGTTTCCCTGATAATTTCCCATCTGTAGTGATTTGGTATTTTAGCATATGGATAAACACGAAGCAACAAAAAAAAACAATTTTTACTAAAAAATTGCTGATAATAGTGTAAAAACTAAGCATAGTGCCACTCTCTGTAACATACAATGTAGAGATGTACAAACATGTAAAGCACCAATGTAGTACTTGTAAATAATCACATTTTTTTGGTCTTTCATATCATATATATTATTATATATACAATTAGCTATTTGATTATCAATCCCATCTATTTGATTGTAATATATTCATATAATCGTACAGAAGTCATGATACATGTATGTAATAAGAGGAAATACTTTTTGAAATTATCGGTGTTTGCTGTGATATTACATGTATACAAGTTGGTGAACACATTTTGTGGTTTGGTTCACATCTTTAGAAACAAATTATATCATGTATAATAAAAAAGGTGCAAAGGCCAGTGTTGTGATTGGTTTGTTTTTACTATGTGTAATGAAAAGCATTTTTAGGGTGCATGAACTACTAGAGTCATGTTCCTTTTCGAGTGGTTTTGTCTTTTATGAGGGTGAATTAAAAAAAACTAGTTTCCTAGTGAAAGTATGGGCAGAATCCATAATACAGGGGTTATAAAGGTAACCAAACTGTCAGTCTTGTCACAATGATTAAAGGTGCTTGTTCCGATTTTTGTCTATCGGGTTCTCTATTTGATATGAGAGCCTGACACCTGTACACACCGACCATCAAGTACCGTGGGAAACAAACTTGCGGTTTTGATGCTAGACACGATAATGCATAGTGCAACGCCCTATTCACTACTGTGCTAATATTGATGGTTAACCACTAAACTGTAGTTTTTTATCTATATCTTGAGAAAGAAATGGATTTGAAAGCTGAAATTTCAGGACGAAAATGAGAAAAATACGGCCTTTCATCTGATATCAAAATTGATACTACTTCCGGTTAAATCGGGGGGTCCCAAAGACGATCGGAACAAGCACCTTTAAAACAAGATAGCCTCTACTACCTATGTATTAATATAAAGATATGACAAAACTTGTCAAAGGTCATCACCAAAGGTTAATTATTTAGTATCGATCCAATTTCTTTAAGAATGACCTCAAATTGTTTGTACCAAAATATTTAGAGATGCAGGGATCAAGAGGTCAATGGCATTGACCTAGTTGTTGACTATATACTAATAGGCCAAGATTGTCTGGCTATCTATCAATCTGTCTGACATTATTCTTGAAGATCACAGGTTGTACAGCCTTCAAATTTGGTGGATGATTGCAACTGGGACTGAACCAGAAGTTTTCATTTGCAGGGTACTAATCGCAAAAGCCAGATAATCACACACAAAAAAACGGTTTGATGTATTTTGAAAAAGCTCACCCAGGTCAAGAAAGGTAATTGCGAAAGCTGAGTGATCTCCAAGTTACTATGTTTAGGGTGTTCCCTGGGGGTTTTGACCTGGAAAAAATTGTTATTGAGCTGATTTTTGCACCAGATAAGCAGAATGCATCATACAACAACATATCCAAAATCCCCATAAATCCCCTTTGGGGATTTGTTTTTTATCCAAGATGGCTGCCAAATTAGCTATATCTCAGCTTTTAAAGATGTTGATGATTTTAGTGTTTTTGAATATGTTTTGGGGGTCAAAGAATCCAATCATGTACAAATATAAATCACTGATGACTTCCTTCATGCCAAAATCCAAATGTGCCTCCTTTTTCCTAATTACCTATATCTCATGTTTTTTTGTTCCGCCCGCTACAGTTGGCAGGACCACTTATAGCAATCCGTTTTGCCTTGTGTATGTGTGATTTGTTTGTCACAAATTGTAAGTTTTTTTTTAAAAAGCCTCAAATTTGAAAAGTTAACTTCAATTGGAACCACGTCTGTCATAGGTGCACATTGGGATCCGTCATATGTTGATTAGATCAAAGGTCTGTTTAAAGTTCAAATGTCATTGAGGTCAGTTGCAAAAATGGTCTAAAATGTAAATTCATCTAATTGAAACTTGAAGTTTCAATTGGAACAAACTTTGTCATTGGTGCACCATGCTATCCCTCATATGTTGATGAGTCAAAGGTCACGCTGACAGGGTCAAAGGTCATTGGCGGCCCACAGCTTATAAGTCTTTGAATAATAGCGAGCGCGAAAGCTTAGAACCGCGAAATTATAGTTGAATTATTTTGGATGTTCAAATTTTTTTTTGTTTAAATTTAAATCATGATGTTTTCCTTAACTCAAAATCCAAAATGGCCCACCACAATGGCTGGCAATTTGCTGCCATTACATTACGTCTCTTCTCACGGATATACTTTCCTTTGCAGTTTTCCTGCAAGGAAGCGCGGTCCAACTGGTCGCATATATAGGAGGGTTGTTTAAAGCAATAATCCCGACAGGGATTGTTCTACTACCAAAGCGAGTATTTCGTTCATCTTTAGTCTATTCGAAAGAAATGCACTTGTGTGTTTGTTATTTGAACTATCAGAATGGCAATTTCCCCAAACACTGCACACAATGAGAACCAGTAACGCCGCTCAATATAATACAAATCGAAAGAAATGTTTTAAAAGTTCATATAATGTCATTTTCTTATACTGTTCACATAAACGCATGAAATTATTATGGCCTACACACACGTGAACGTCTTTCTAGAAATGGGCCATCGAAACAATAGTCCATAGATTTCTATTTTTACAACCAAGTACCGTACATGGAAACATGTAGGTTCGAAAGAAGTATATAAAGATGAATCCCAGAGATTGGGAGAATAACATTTGGGTGTGAAAACACCTCGGACTTCTTATTTACATAATTCAGGTTCCGTCTTTTGTCCCGTCCCCTTTTTATACAACTTTCTCTTGTGTTGTATTTCATTTACTTATGGTTCTTGCATTTATATTATGTCTGTCATTTTTATTATTCGCTTATAGATATTTTTTAGATAAATTGATTTGTTTTTTTTCTTTAAGCCCCTTTTCCTCCTTGTTCTGCAGTTGAGATAAAGTAACCTATGGCGGCCATTTTGAAATCAACATGAAAGGAAAACATGGATATTTAGATTAGACTAAAAGCATCAACTCTCTACTTGGAGAAGCCAGAATATAGATAATTATATGCACTGTCCAATCTATTTGGGCGGCATCTTGGATAAACAAATTTTTCCCCAAAGGATCATGGGATTTTGGATAGGAGTTTGTTATATGGTGGTGTATCTGGCATGTTTTGGTGAGAAAATCCAGCTTCCATAAGCAACGTTTTCCATGTAGTATGGTTTTGATTTCTTCTCAGCGACTATACTAGTTTGATGCAATCACTGTGGAATGTGAACACCCTTTTGAAACATTGGGTTTTAAAAGTGAAAGCGATGCAACATGGGTTAGTGAAAAACAAAAACATAGCAGGTGGGTTCCAAAGGCTCTCCCTAGGTGAGAGGGTTTTTGTTTTCCTGCAGAATTCCATGATTTTTTTGTAGTAATAAAAAATTTAATCTCTGTAGAGGGCAATCCCGTGGAATCATTGAGTCACTCTAAAAACATTTAGGCTTTCCGTTTTTCAGACAGAATTTGTGGGGTATAGGTTACACTCTAGCTCAAAAATTGGTTCTATTTGGCTAATTTAATTATTTTTTGAGGACCAACAATCAATGTTTTTTACTGAATTTTCATAAGTTTTTTCTTTGAAAAGGACTTCAAAAAATCTGAAATTCTATAGGGCAAACAAATCGAAAACTGGCATCACTATTAAACTTACAAGTTTTGTCATAACCGTAGTGGCAGAAACTACCACTTTTAATTCTTGTAACACACTTTGGTTACTTTTATTCAGCAGTCCAAGTAGTTCTTATTTTTAATCTCCCGCTTAAAAAAAGGCAGGGGATTAATTGCAACCGCAGATCCCTTTTGTGCGTGTTCCATTTTTGGTTACGTTGACTGGTTTTGTATCTTCTGCCCAAACACTTGGCAATTGCACCTCTTGATCAGAAGAACCACTGGCCCAAGTCTTATATGCAATATACTACTCGCGATGTAATAGAGGTCGTGGCCGATAAAGCAATATAAGCACCTTTTTTGAAGAGCGCCCCCAAATTTTCAAATTTGATATTGTTTTGCACAGCTGTATTTGTAATTGTCTAGAAACTACACCTGCACGAGAATGCTCAAATGCGTAATTTATCATAAATGAGCGATTTTGTCATTAGAATTGGGATCCTAGATGTCCTTAACGGCAGAGCTGAATGCTAAGTTTATGTCACGTCCATGATGAAATAGTGCCACCCTCACGAAAATTACCTCAGACTGATTGCCTTAACCAATAGAACACTATAATAAGCGTAGATACTACATGGCGCTATTTCCCGGCTATTCATATTGGAATGGAGGCTGTTTCCAGCAGCCGTTGAATTAATATCGGGGATCCCGATATTATTTTAAGTTATCAAAATTCTTCGTTTGCGACCACCTAGGACATTGTAGAGCTTCAATCAACCATTCACGGTATAGTTTACTAGTCCACTTACCAATGGAACCATGTAAAAATCTCAAATTTTTTGGAAAATGGGCGCTCTTCAAAAAAATGTGCCTAAGATTGCTTTAAAATTTTCATTCTTTGGAAAATGCGATCCATTGGTTTTCACACACAAATGCAATGCTACAATTTTTTTTCATGGCTGCGAAACTTGGGCTGACAAACAATGTGGAGAGTAAGGTCAATTCTTTCTGCAACATGTTGCTACAGAATCAAGCTGAACATCAGCGCATTGATCGTTTCCAAATGCCAAAATCTATGCTGCTCCAGGTACGGAGCCTCTGATAAACCGAGTACGACTGAGACAGCTTACGTTTCTTGGTTGGTCATATTTCTAAGGATGCCAGAGGGAGAGCCTATATTTTATATGCTTTCTACCCCCCACCACATGGCAAGAGGAAGCCAGGCCGACAGATAACATCATATCTCTCCTACTCCAAAGCTCTTGGGGGAACCAGCACAACATGTTGCACTAAAGGCTTCTCCAACTGGCCCAAACAGAAGTTACTGAGGAAACTTGCGTCGCCTGCTGCCATCGACTCGCTGTGATGAATGATGACATCACAAAGAATGGCCAGTTTAAGAACTCACCCCAATGCCCTAGGTGTACACAGATGGGGTCAAAATTTATGTGGGTAGATTAAAAGGGCTTCTTTCATTGTATCATCTCCTGCACAACACTTGGGCCGATTTGCAGCCCAACTTGAAGAGTACGACCACTGGACCAAGGTGGTGGTAATACCTCGCTGTGTGGTGATAGGTCATTAGACTGATGGATTTTCAAAGAATGCCCATTTAAATGCAATTTGTTGTTGTCTTGCCAAAGATCAATCTACCATCACCAAATTTTTAGTGTAAGAGCACTAGAGACAAAGCCCATATGAGGTGCACATAGATTGGGTCAAAGGGGCCATTCTGTCATTTGTAATTATCTCCTGCCCAAACAATCGGGCCAAGTGCATCTAAAATGGATCAGAGAACCACTGCTCATATTCATATGTGACGTACTCCATTGTGGTGAAAGGTCATGTTGTAAACGGTTGTCCGGAAAGTGGTGTAGTCTTGTCACAGAGTGCGAAAGATATCTAAATAGGTACTGTGCGAGAGATTACGTTATCAGTCCGTCATAACGAACTGCATGCAATGAACAAAATCGCAAATATCCTCTGGAAAACGAAGGGTTTCTCTGGAGATTTTTATCTCAGAGGGTCCGTTACTATTTTTGTTTTGGGGCAGTATCGTAATTGGGTCTGAACCGATAGAACCTAGCAAGAAATTGAACGTTTTTGTGGTCGGGTACTTCGTGCCTCACAAACCGGAAAATTAAAACACGCACTCGCTATCCGGGGGCCGCAATCCCTTTTTCCCACAATGCCTTTCGTTATTTCCAGTCTTGAGAATTTTCAAATGCTTGCGCCACTTGTTTTTTCATTTTAGAACAGGATATACATACTTCCCGGACCGCCGTAGCCTGTTGTGTGGAAACAAGGTCAGTTCTTTCAAATCAAATGCTTGGATGGCATGAAAAATTTGTGGATGTGGTCCAACATTCAGTGCTGAAAATTTTGAAGGTCATGTGGGATCTCATGTCAACTTTCAAAATGGGTTGTGTGGGAAGTCACATTTGAACCACAACCTTGATTTCTGTATTCTTCAAACCATGGGATTTTGCAAATATTTTTTACTTCTGTCTTAATGGATAAGGGACACCCTGCTAATTTTTTATTAACCTTCACAGAAGAAACATAATCTCATTTCTATTTCCAGAATTTCTCCAGATGACCCAACTGTACTGCTAGTCTATATGTAATAACTGTAAAGGGGGTTTCACTCCATTAGTGCAAAGGGGCCCTAGGGACCCATGCATTTATCAAGCACTTTCCCAAGGAATTTTTGATGAAATCCACAACATTTAGGTTTGAAAGAAATCAACATAAAGAAATAAAAACGGAACAATTTTTTCAGTAAAAACTAGAGGCGAAACATTATTTTGTCGTAAAATTAGTGAGACTAATTTCTGGGCATTTTATAGCAGCGTGAAAAATCTGGACCAAAAAAAAAGGCCCCTAAGCACTTTCCCAAAGTGATTTTTGAATGAAGCCAACAAATGTTAAGGTTTTGAAAGACATCAACATAAATAAATACAAGCTGGTCTCGAACCCCAATCCGCCTGCTTCGCGTATACTGTAGACAAAGAGCAGCACACCATATTGCAACTGTAGCAAGTCGAGTGTTCAAAGAAGTTGTGGCAAGCAGATACGTGGAGGATGGCATATATCCCTCCCCAAATCCCCACCCACTCCCCAATCCCTACAACACCCACCCCTATGCAACACCCCCCCCCACCCCACCCGCAACAACGCCCCCTGCCTACCCTCCCCAACACCTTGCACACACACACACCCCACCACTTCCCACCCCCCAAAACCCCTCACAGCCCCCCCCGCAACACCCCGCAACCACCCCCCCACCCACCCCTCACACAACCCCCCGCAACACCCCCACACCGGTCTCCCCCCCACCACCCGGCAACCCCCCACCCTTCCCCAACACCCCGCAAATCACCCCACTTCCCCTCCCCAACACACCCCTCAATGCCTCGTAACACCCCGACCCTCCACAACCCCCCTCAATACCCCACCACCTCTCCCAACACTCCTCACACCCCACCCCGCAACACCCCACGCCTCCCAACCCCAACCCCCCCTCAACACCCACACCCCCTCCCCAACAAACCCGCAACACACACGCTGCAACACCCGCACCCCCTCCCAACACCCTGCAACACCCCCATCCATCCAACACCCCACCCCCCCCAACACACTCCCCGCAACACTCCACCCCTCCCCATCAGCCCCACTCTCCCCTCCCCAACACCCCGCCCACCCCACCCCCTCCCCAACACAACCCGCAACACCCCAACAACACCAAACAAAACACCCCGCAACACCCTTCCCCAACACCCGCACACCCCACCTCCTCTCCAACACCACAGCAACACCACCCCCTCCCCACACCACCGCCACCCACCCCTCCCCACACCACGCGCAACACCACAAGACCCCCCCCCCCCAACACCACCACAACACCCCCCCCCTCCCCAACACCTCCCAACTCCCCAACACCCCACAACACCACCCCCACCCCCCTCCCCAACCCCCCGTACACCCCCACCCCTCCCCCCCAACACCCGCAACACCCTAAACCCGCTCCCCAACACCACCGCAACACCCACCCTCCCTAACACCCCGCCACATCGCCCCACCCCCCCCCACCCTCCCCATACCCTGCAACACCCACCCCCCCTCCCCAAAACAACGGCAACAGCAACACCCCTCCCCACACCACCACACTCAACCCTCCCCAACACCGGCCGCAACACACAAACACCCCCTCCGCCCAACCCCCGCAACACCCCAACACACCGCAAAACACCCCACCCCTCCCCCTCCGCAACACCCTCCCCAACATCCACCGCAAAACAACCAACCCCTCCCCAACGTACCTCAACACCCCAACCCCCTCCCCACAACCCTGCCCACACCCCACCCCCTCCGCAACACCCTCCCCACACCACCGCAACAACCCAACCACTCCCCAACAACCCGCAACACCCCCCCCTCCCCAACACACCCTGCAACAACACCCCACCCCCTCCCCAACACACCGCAACACCCCACCCCCCCCTCCGCAACACCCTCCCCAACACCACCGCAACAACCACCCCCTCCCCAACACACACCTCACAAACCCTGCAACAGCCCCACCCCCTCCCCAACACCCTTCAAGCACACCCCACAACCCTTCCCCAACCCACCGCAACACCACACCCCTCCCCCCACCCCGCAACAACACCACCTCTCCGCAACACCCCTCCCCCACACCGACCCCTCAACAACCCCCCCCTCCCCACACCCCACAACACCCCACACCACCCCATCCCCCAACCCACCCTCAACAACACCCCCTCCTCCAACCACCCACCCCCTCCAACACCCCTTAAACCTCCCCAACACACACCATCAACACCCACCACACCCCTACACCCCACCGCCCTCCGCAAACAAACACCCCTCCCAACACCAACCTCAACAACCCAACCCCTCCTCAACACCCCCACCCCCTCCCAACAGCACCGCAACACCCTCACCCCCTCCCCAACACCCCTCACCACCCTCCCCCCTCCCACCCCCACCGCAACAACCCCACCCCCTCCCCACCCAAACTCCCCCAAACACCCAAAAAACCCCCACCCTCCCCAACACCCCACCCCTCGCCCAACACCCCCACACACCCACCCCCTTCCCCAAAACACGCACACCCCACCCCTTCCCCCAACACCCACCCCAACACCCCTCCCCAACCACCGCAACAACCCCAACCCCCTCCCAACACCTCCACACACCCCACCCTCCGCAAACACCCCATCCCCCTCCCCAACCACCGCAACCCCACCTCCTCCGCAACAACCCCTCCCAACACCACCGCACACCCCACCCCTCCCCAACACATAACCGCAAACACGCCCACCCCCAACCCCCTCCCCAACCCCTGCAACACCCCACAACACCCCTCCCCACACACCGCAACAACCACCCCCTCCCCAACACCCACACCGCCTCCCCACACAAACCCCTCCGCCAACACCGGCAGACCCTCCTGCAACACCCCTCCCCAACACCACAGCAACAATCCATCCCCTTCCCCAACGACCCCCAACCCCTCGCCCAACACACCGCAACACCCCACCCCCTCCCAAGCACACCGCCAAACACCCTCAACACCGCCACCCAACCGTCCCTCACCCCCCCCCCGGAACAACCCACCCCCCCTCCCCAGCCCCTCAACACCACACCCTGCAGCACACCCCCACCCCCCTCCCAACACCCTGGCCACACACCCCAATCCCTCTCCAACACCCCCTCCCTCCCGCAACAACCCCAACCCCCTCCCATCACCCCTCACCTCCCTCCCCCAAACCCCCACCCCCCTCCCCAACACAACCACAACACCCCACCCCAACTCCCCAACACCCACACAACACCCCCACCCCCTCCCCAACCACCCCGATACCAGCCCCACCCCCTCCCCAAACCCCGCAACAACCATCCCCTACCCCCGCTCCCCCCAACACCACCGCAACACCCCACCCCCATCCCAACACCCCCCGCAACATCCCCACACTCCCCCTCCCCACCACCCCGGCAACTCCCCAACACCCCCCACCCGTCAACCCCCACCCCCTCCCCCAACACCTCAACACCCAACCACACCCGCTCCCCAAGCCACCACAACAACTCAACCACCCCCATCCCCACCCCCCCCCCACACAAACATCCCCCTCCCCAATCACATCACCTCAACACCCCAACACACCGCAACACCCCACCCCCTCCCCAACAACCCTCAACACCCCACAACACCCACAACCCTCCCAACACCACCGCAACAACCCAACCCCTCCCCAACACCCCACCCCTCCCCAAACACACTCTGCAACACTCCCCCCCCCTCCGACACCCCCCCAACACCACCGCACAATCCACCCCCTCCCCACACCCCACCAACACCCACCCCTCGCCCAACACACCGCAACACCCCGCCCTCTCCAACACCCTCCACCCCCCACCCCCCCCTCCCAAACCCCGTAACACCCCCCCCCAACACCGCAAAACCACAACCCTCCGCACTTCCCCTCCCCAACACCCACCGCAACAACCCCAACCCCACCCTCCCCAACACACCTAACACCCCCCCCCTCCCCAACCCAAACCCCGCAACACCCCACCCCTCCGCAAACACCCCGTACGCCCCCCTCCAACCCCACCCGCAACACCCCACCCCCACGCCCACACCCGCAACATCCCACCCGTCCCCACACCAACCCCTCCCCCAACACATACCCTCACCAACACCGCCACCCCCACACCCAAAACACAGCACCAAACCCCACCCCTTCCCCACACCCCAGCCAAACCCAACCCCACCACCCGCCACACCCCGTCCGCCAACAGACCACCGCAACAACCCAACCCCTCCCCAACACCCCCACATCACCCCATCCCCTCCCTCACCCCCCACGCGCCCTCCCCCACACCACCCCACCCCCACCCATCCTCCGCACCACCTCCCCCACACCACCGCACCACCCAAGGCCGCTCCCACCCCTCCCCAACTCAACACCTCCACACCACCCCGCCCCTCCCCCACACCCTACAACATACCACAACACCCCTCCCACACCACCTCAACACCCCACCCCTCCCAACACCCACCCTCCCCAACACACCGCAACACCCAACCCCTCCGCAACACCCCTCCCTACACCCCCTCACCATCCACCACCCCTCCCCCCAACACCCCACAACACCCCAGCCCCCACCCAACACACCTCAACAACCCACCCCCGTCCCCAACACACCGTCAACAACCCTGCAACACCCCACCCCCTCCCAACACCCCCCACACCCCTCCCCCTCCAACACCCCTCAACACCCACCCCCTCCCCAACCACCATCCCCCAACCCAACACCTTCAGCACCCCCCCCACCCCCCTCTCCATAACCCCTGCAACACCCCATCTCTCCCCCAACACCCCCAATCCCTCGCCCCGCCACACAGCCCCAACCCCCTCAGAAACGAAGCCCATCACCCCCGAACAGCCCCCCCACCCCTCCCCCAACAACCCCACCACCCCCTCCCCACCACTCACCTCAACACCCCACCCCCTCCCCAACACCCACCCACACCCCCCCGACACACCCCTCCCCAACACCCCGTAAACACCCCACCCCCCTCCCCACACCACACCCCCACCACCTACCCCCCTCCCCACCCCACCGCAACACCCCACCCCCTCCCTAACACCCCCCGCAACATCCCCACCCCTCCCCACAACCCCGCACTGTCCCGCAACACCCCGCAACCCCCACCCCCTCCCCCACAACACAACCGCAACACCCCTCCCCACACCACCACAACAACTTCACCAACCTCCCCAACACCCGCAACAACCAAACACCCCCTCCCCAACACACCGCAACACACCCAACACACCGCAACCCCACCCCCCTCCGCAACACCCTCCCCAACACCACCGCAACACCCACCAACCCCGTCCCCAACACACCGCACAACCTCCCCCCACCCCCTCCCCAACAACCCTTCAACACCCCACAGACACACCAACAACCCTCCCCACACCACCGCAACAACCAACACCCCTCCCCAACACCACCCACCTCAACAACCCAACCCCTCCCTCCAACACCCCACCCCACCCCCCTCCCCCACCCACCGCAACACCACCAACACCCCACCCCTCCGCAACACCCCTCCCCATCACCACCGCAAAATCCAACCCCCTCCACAACACCAGCAACCCCCTCCCAACACACCTCAACCACCCCCCAAACACCCTTCAACACCCCACCCCCTCCAACACCCGTCCATAGCCCTTAACACCCCTCCCCACCCAACACCGCAACACCCCACCCCCATCAGCACCACCCCTCCCCCCCAACACCACGCCACCAACCCAACCCACCTCCCCAACACACCAGCAACAAAAACACACCACCCCCTCCCCAACACACCCGCGACCCCCTCCCCAACCCCTCAACACCCGTATACCCCCTTCCCAACACCAACCTCAAACCACCCACCGACGCCCTCCTCCCCACAACCCCCCCCTCAACAGTCCCCACCCTCCCCACACACCTCCCCACACCCCTCCCCACCACCCGCACAACCCCACCCCCTCTCCCAAAACACCGCGAGACCTCAACACCCACCCCTTCCCCAACACCCCACCCCACCACCCGCAACACCCCCTCCCCCACACCAACCTCAACAACCCACCCCTCCCCTACACCCCGACAAAACACCCCCACCCCCACCCTCCCCATACCCAACCCCCCCCTCCCCAACACACCAGTCAACACCCCACCAAGTCCCTCCGGCAACACACTCCACGTCCCCAACACCCCCGCACCACCCAACCCCGTCTCCCCCAACACACCAGCAACACCCCACCACCCCTCCCCCCACCCTGCAAAACCCCCACATACACCCAACCCACCTCCCCAACACCACCGCAACACCCAAACCCCTCCCCAACACCCCACCCTCCCCAACACACTCGCAACACCCAACCCCTCTGCAACACCCCTCCCCAACACCACCCAACATCCACCCCTTCCCCAACACCGCCCACCCCCCTCCCCAACCACACCGCAAAACAAAACACCCCACCCCACTCCCCACCACAACCTCAACCCCCTTCCACACCCCAACACCCCCTCCTCAATACCCCTTCCCAACAACCATAGATCCCTCCCAACATTCTCCCAACACCCCCCCTCACCACCCCAAACCACCCTCCCCTCCCCAACTCCCCTCAGCCCCAACACCCTGCATCAACCCCACCCCCCTCCCAAACACCTCACCACCCCCAATCCCTCCCCAACACCCCCAATCCCTCCCTCACACAACACACACCACCCCTCCCCATCCCCGCCGCACACCCCAACAACCCTGCCCCCACACCTCCCCAGCCAATCCGTCTCGACCCCCCACAATACCGCCATCTCCTTCCCCAACTCTACCCAGCCCCTTCCCCCCGACCCGCCGCCCTCCCACCCTCCCTCCCCCTCGCCCACCCCATCCCCTCCCCACCACACCACCCCCTCCCCCATGTCCTGCCTTCCCCCCACCCCTCCCCCCTTCAACCCCAAGTCTCACGCCCCTCCCCACCACCCATCCCCCTCCCCCACCCCGCCCCCTCCCCCACACCCCAGCTCCCTCTCCCATACCCCCACCAGACCCTCACCCCCCTCCCCAGCAACAACACACCACCCCTCACCACCCTACCCCCCCCCACCCCCTCAACACACCCGACCCCCTCCCAAACACCCACCCTCACAAACCCCACCTCCTCTCTCCCCAACACCCCACCTGCTCCATTAACACGAAATATTGTCATATCCATTACTTTTTCAGCTATACAGCAATTAACGCATATTTACTTAGGTCAATTTGTAACACCAAATTGCCCATTATTGGCCCACATGCACTTTGAACCTAATTATGAGTCACCCAAAGAATGATGCCATACTAGTTTACATGTGGTGAAAAATTGTTGCCTATCCGATGTACTTTTTCAGCGATACAGCAATTATGCATATTTAATTAGCTCATTTACATACCTCAAGGGCCGCATATATCACTTCCTTTCAAATGGGAAAACAAATGCACAACATCATATAGGTCTCTCATGCAGTAGAGGAATTTGTGTTCCGATGTACCGTTTCAAATTATAGCATTACGCTGATTTTTGCTATTAAATTACCTCATTTGCATACCTAATTTGCCCGAAATACGCCCGAATCTAATCAGTTGTCGAGAACTCTCCAGCCCTCTCCTTCCGGACCTAGTTACATCATTATCGCCTTACGGAACTCCCTGAAAACTGTACACAAGCCTTTTTTCTTAATTGATAGCAAATTAGAAACCCGACGACTTATTAGCATATTTTAATGCCCAAACGCCACTTTGACCCAATTATATTCACACAAAAGATGCATGACAGAGTATTCTTTCATGTAGCGAAGGAATTTTGCCTATCCGATGTACTGTTTCAGATATACAGTAATTATGCCTTTAGAATTTAGCTCATTTGCATACCTAAGCCGCAATATATCACACAAAACACTTTCATTGCAAAAAGATGCCACCATGATAGGCTATTCATGCAGTGAGGAATTTTGTGTGTCTCCGATGTACCGTTTAAAATTAATAATGCAATTACAGACTGATTTTTTGCATAGTACTTAGCTCATTTGGCATCACCTAATTGTGCCGAAGTACCCCGAACTCTAATCATTCGAGAACTCTCCAGCCCTCTCCTTCCACCCTTCCACCAAGTTAATCATTATACGCCTTACGGAACTCCTGAAAACTTGTACACAAGCCTTGGCGGGAAAATTTTCGTAAATTATGGCAAATTAACACTTAATTATCATATTTTTTTACGCCCAAAATCTAATCAAGTCGAGAACTCATGGACCCGCCTCTTTCCACCAAATTACCCATCGTAGCCCTTAAGCGGAACTCCAGATATCGTACACAACGGCAGGTGAACACTGACTGCGATCCGACAGACAGCCATGAACAGACAGACCAGACGCCGGCTGACGGACGGACGGACAGACAGACAGACAGAAAAGTTGATTACTAAGTCTCTGCCGAACAAAAGGGGGTTCATGCTAGACAAAACGGAAACAATTTGTTCAGTAAGAAACTAGAGTTCAAAACATTAATTTTGTCGTAAAATGAGTGAGACTAATTATTTCTGCATTTTATAGCGCGTTAAAAATGCTGACCGAAAAAAGGCCCCTAGGAACCCCCAATGGCAGTTTAATTGAAGGGACATTTTTGTGGATCACAACCTTAACGAAAAGTTGTTATTTTTGTGTCATCTGCAAGAATTGGAGAAGGCACATATGGATTTCTCTGGTGTTATCTGTGTGTGTGTGTGGTCAAAAACGTTACCCTTCATATATTGCATGCCGTATGAGTTCCGTCATGGCTACCACGATGTTACTTGGTGGAAAGAGGGGACGGAGGGGGTGACATTGGGTGACCTCATTGACCTTTGGCCCCATTCACAAACATGACAGCCATGATTGTGTTTTTTTTTAAATCTGAATCATTAGCCTTAACAATGGCCGTGCCTAATCAATATGTAAAAGTTTGATAGTATCTGCAAAAAGTTCACCCTATGGGACTCTGTGATAGAAGTATTTGGGGGGCACGACTCCAATCCCCCATCCTCATTGAAATTTTAAACAGAACACACTCCTAATGCAGCTTACATCTGTGCACCCTGTTAACGAGACAAGTGTTTAAGCCCATGCGCAAAGAACCCACAGGCTAAACTCATCGTGGTAATCATCACTGGCCCGCAGTGTTTTGTTTGGAATATATGGCATCAATGTGAGTGAGGGCACACACTGATTTAGGCTAATTATGTGCCCAGAAGTAGCTAGCGTGTGCACCTTTGATTTCCGGTCATGTCATTTTGTTCGCCTCAGCCTTATAGCCAGGGAGACACCACTGACCTCTACACATGTATAGCGGTCTGAGTCGCCGAGTGCCACAACATGAAGTTGCTTTTTGTCCCCAGTTCGGGAGTGGACTATAAAATGGGCTCTGTCTGTGTGTCCGTCCTTATGTATGTCCGTGACAAAAATGTTAACCCTGGAACATTTGGGCATATCTTTTTTTCTGGTTTACCTATACGATATGGCAAGAAACAATGCATACACCTTGTCAAACAATACAACATCTGTGTGGAATATGTGCACCAGCAGGTGTATGCATTGTTTCCGCCATATTGTATAGGTAAAAAAGCAACTTCCTGTTGTGACACTCGGCGACCATTCAACTGTGCCGCAGCCCGCTATCCATGTGTAGAGGTCAGTGGAAGACACGTAGGGATAACTTTGTCCACTGTTGTCGTTGTGAAAAAGGGTTAACATTTGCCTGTAATATCTGCATACTTCGATGAAGTGGTACTGGCACATTTTCACAAAGTATGAAATTTCTTCAATTTGCTCTCAAATGATAGTCTAGGCCATTGGAAGAATAGAGATGCATTTTACACATAAAAATAACATACCCAAAACAGATAGGGATGTTAATAAGATGTTAAAGACATGCATGTAATTTGTAGGCTAACTTTTCAGTTTTCTGTAATTTTAATCAACAAATATCATAGACTCGTACTCATTGATATTAAAACCACATAGGGTGCATGCCGTGGGAAACATGCATACGGCATGCATTTTCTTGTTTAAATGCCATTTCTGTCATCTGCTGAATTAATGTCGCTGGAGACATTTAATTAGAAAATCGTTCTGTTTAACCATAAGGACGCTGATTTAGTTTTAGTTATTTTCAGGTGAGGGCTAATGTATATAAAAGCTTTACAACCATGCAAAAATATAAATTTTGGAAAATCTTGAGGGCGCACTATTTTTCAAATGTGCCAGTGTCTCTTTAAACCAAACTTGAGTTATAGATGCAACATGGGATCCCTCATTTGTTGATGTGGTCAAAGGTCACATGCCAAGGTCAAAGGTCTATGAGGCCTATCTTTACAAACTCATGCGGTCCGAGGACCGATGTATTTTTTTTCATGTCAAGGATGCATTTGTTTTTATTTACCTATCGAGATGGCCAATTCTTCTGCTGGTGGAAATAAGACAACAAGATTCTCAAAACATAATGATAAAATTGTATTCTTGTGTTCATCCAATACACAAATTGATTGGTCTCGCTATGAGTTTTAAAATATTGGGCTCGACTGCGTCTCGCCAATTTTCTACTCATAGCTTAACCAATAAATTTGTGTATTGGACTCAAAGAATCCAATTTTATACCAAACTTGGGGTCAAGGTGCAGTAGGGGTTCCTTCATGAGGATGATGCCATAGGTCATCTGAGGTCTTGTTCGAAAGCTCAATTGTAAGCTCAATTTAAACCATTATCATACTTTGAGGTGTCCGATACGCGATAATATCGGATCCTACGCATGATAATGATAAAATTGGATGATTTGAGCCCAATATTTATTGGTCTCGCTATGAGTTTTAAAATATTGGGCTCGACTGCGTCTCGCCCAATATTTTTGCAACTCATAGCTCAACCAATAAATTTGGGCTGAATCAATCCAATTTGATTACAAACTTGGGAGTGAAGGTGCAATAGGGGTTCCTTCATATGTGGATGAGGTCATGTTCCAGTTTGGTTAGGTTTTCATTTTTAGGGTCTTTGAAAAGTTGAAGTCTGATTACAACCTACAATCTTGTTCATAATTGTTGGAACACTTTGCAAATTTGGTTCCCACCCCTCAATTCAATGTTGCATGAGCACAACACACATGGTCAATCTTGCTGCATATTATTTTTAACATGGACTTGGGAGGGGACGGGAGTTATAGTTACAATGCATTTCAAGCCTATATCTCTGCCAATATTAAAGTGTTCCAAGGATTTCTGAACAAGATTGTAGCTTCGGTCAAAGATGCAATATGGGTTCCTTCATATGTTGTTGAGGTCAAAGGTCATCTGCGGTCATGTTCCCGTTTGGTCATGTCGGCTTTGAAAGTTGAAGTGCCGATTTAAATTTAAATCACAAACGTGGGTTAAGGTGCAGACGTCAAAGGTCATCTGAGGTCATGTTGATGCCTTGCAACTGACAACTGCCAACTAACCAACTTGATAATACTTCCATCTTGTGAGGAGGATCACACAAGTTTACTTACTGTATTTTTAACCTATATGAGTTAATCTTGTAATGTTTTGCCCGTCCTATGATTTTATCCTGGCGTCACCCGAGTGGAGGTAAACATTTTGATCCCGAGGTACGGTGATGTTTAACATGAGAAACAAGAAAGTCAAGCAAAGTGTAAGATAGATAAATAACCATGTAGCAAGAGACCAAGAATCCTAAAAAAATACACCAGCCCTCGGACTGCATGTGTCGCCTTCCGTCGCGGTTTGTAATGATAGGCCTCATATGACCTTTGACCTTGGCATGTGTCCTTTGACCACATCAACAAATATTACACCTATGACTCAAGTTTGGTTGCAGTTAAACTTTTCAATTGAAATCAATATTATTTTAGCCTATCTTACAACTTGACCTTTGCATGTGACCTTCGACCTCATCAACAAATGAGGGATCCAATGTTGCACCTATGACTCAAGTTTGGTTTAAATATAACAACAGACATCAACGACAACTGAGTCGACAAAGTGATCCCAATGTGTCACAAAATGATCGCGAAGCTTTATGTCAAAGGCGTAATAATGTATTGACGACCAATGGCATAAAAAATTACAATTGCAAATTCGTTGCTGGTGTAAAAGGAGATATGGTCCGCCGGGAGCCATAGTTCGGGTTCCATAGATGGCAACGGAATAAAGCGTGAAACTAATGTTGCGTGAAGAGTCAATTGAATCGAGTGCCCCATTCTTCACCGTTGTAGGTGGACTATGAGTCCCAAGGACCATATCTCCTGCCACATCAGTTGACAGAACCTAAAAGACATAGGCTCGTGCAGAATTACTTTCCTGGATCCATGCCTGGGTAAAATAGTTGATTCTCCCAAGTAGGGGCAGAAAAGGTCAAGCCCCAAACAATGGGGCTTGACCTTTTTTACCTCTACTGTGGTAAGCAAGGATTTAAGACAGTCAAACCTATTCCTATTTAAATCTTATGAGATCCGTCAATAATTTGCACCACTTTTTGATTCAAATTGAAGCAATTTTAGAATGTGACCCCTGTAAAGCCCAAACTCCCAAGATTTTAGGCTGTAGACAGTACAAACTATACCTTTTTGGAATCCTTATGGTTAGACAAATAACTAAGGTGGTATACTTTTCAACATGATTGGATCAATTTAAAATACATTGGTCCTTGGACCGCATGTGTCGCGGTTTTTAATGATAGGTCTCATATGACCTTTGCATGTGACCTTTGACCGCATCAACAAATGAGGGGTCCAATGTTGCACCTATGACTCAAGTTTGGTTCCAATTGAACTTCAACTTTTCAATTTAGGTCAATTTTACATTTTCAGCCTATCTTACAACTTGACCTCACATGACCTTTGACCTTGGGATGTGACCTTTGACCTCATCAGCAAATGCGGGATCCCATGTTGCATCTATGACTCAAGTTTGGTTTAAATCCATCTTAGTATGCGGATATTACAGACAAATGTTAACCCTTTTTCATAACAACAGACAACAACAACAGACTACAGTGGACAAAGTGATCCCTATATGTCTTCCTGCCTTAGGCAGGCGACACAAAAATACTTGCACAACCATACTCCAGTAATACAGTGTGTTAGATATTAACTTAATTATGGTCAAAATCTACAAGAACATGGCAGTGATTATGTCACTGAAATTGGACCAAATTGCCATGTCAGCTGCTCGCGTCTCATTAGGTTTACCTTCATTTGGAGCAATTTATAAATGAAGTAAAAATCTTGTGCAAAAAAGGTTGCATGCATCCCTAATACACACCCTATGTACTGTATTTCACAAACAAATTCAGGCAGATTGGCAAATCCAATCTGGCAATACTGTTGTGGTCAGCAGTATATTGCTGGATTTGGCAACCACAGCTGTTTGAAAGTCTCTTTTATTATGACAAAACCAGAATTAAAAAATATCAATGGCGACACACTTTTGACAACTGATTTGGATTATTTGTATCACTCAGGCTGATTTCATCCTGTATAAATTTAACAAAATTTCATTGCGGGCAAATATGATTTTTCTTTAAAATTTAGTTTTTCACGTCTCTCTATGGAGAATGCGCATATAGAGGGTGCTATAACATACAAATCATGACCTTTGTAGGCCTATATGGCAAATTCCCGCAATGGGTTTTTCTGATTTTTGCAGAGGAAATAGCTCTTGTATGTCTCTACTTATATCAGTTATCGAAATTGTGTCACCACTGCTTGAAATTGCTCTAAAAATAAAAGAGACAATTTGCATGGGGTGAAACAGCTGTGCAACAATACAAAAAGCATCCCTGCAGAATTTGGAAACAAACAATTCTATATGATGGGACCTTCATATTTTTTCTGGGCAAGTCCATATTCCCCATCTCCATGATAAGGCATGTAATCTTTCTTATTCCACTTGAAAGGAATATTTATTAATCTTTCCCTGGAGATGGCCAGTGCACACAAGTGTTGAAAAAAAAACCCATGTGCACTTGGCCGGATTTGAACCGGCGACCTCCGTATTACTAGCACGGCACTCTAACCAACTGAGCTATCAAAGTCTGGGTTGGGGAGAGGAGCGCGCGATAGATATCATCTATGTAGTTATAAGTTATAATTTAATTCCACTTGGAATTTGAAAATTCAAAATTTTTTTTTTAGGTTTTATTGAAAATTTCCCTTAAATATTTCTTCATAGTTAATGCAATAACAGCCCATTTTTTTAAGAGCACTCTCAGCCCCGTAACCAGGATTTTTTTAGGGGGGGTGATTTTTGTCAAAAGGGGCCCTTTCTCCCCAAATCTGCCTCTCCCAAAAGGGGGGGGGGATTTGGCAAAAGTGGAACTTTTATACCGAAATTTTTAACAATTTTTAGACAAAATGGCATAAAAAAAATCCTAAAATTTGGCTCGTTCTGCTCGCAAAATTGATTTTCTTCGCCTTTTTGAGCCATTTTTAGGGATTTTTTTTTGGGGGGGGCTTTTTTGGAATTCGCGCAGAAGAAGGAATTTTGTAATTAAAACAATATCGGAGATCTGCGATGATAATTCATCAGCTTTTTAAAAAATGTGCCATTAAGCATTAAGTTCTGAAATTCTTTGTTCAAAATCATTTGTCTCAATATCCTATTAGTTAAAGGTGCATTTCGTGATTCCAGCCCCTTCTGTTTATTCATTGTTCACTAGATATCCTTGAGTAAAGCTCATTCACAACTTTTGAGCTGGTCCCGACTTTGCGGTTTTGTGTTATGAACAAATGCTCGTTTCCCACGTCCCATAGGCCACCGTGCTATAATTTCTGTCAGTTTACGGACAGAAAATACAAAATTGCGAATTTCTTGCACACACGACCGAATTTGCACGTAAAATTTGGCACACATGGATTGCTAATGTTAACAGTTCAGATGATATGAAAATCTCAACTTTTTTGAGGCAAGTCGGGGGACGAGGCTGTGGATCACGAAATGCCCCTTTAATTTACTCACTTTAAATACATATGGAAACAGCATATT
This sequence comes from Ophioderma brevispina, assembly GCA_023653785.1. Classification (NCBI taxonomy): domain Eukaryota; kingdom Metazoa; phylum Echinodermata; class Ophiuroidea; order Amphilepidida; family Ophiodermatidae; genus Ophioderma; species Ophioderma brevispina. The sequence continues at coordinate 64,762 of JAMKCH010020347.1, forward strand.
ACCAGCTATGACAACATTGCAAGATTTAGTGGTCGGCCTGAACTGACAAAGATGATCTCTTTCACTGGGCCAACTGTACAAGAAATATGTCTATATGCATATCCTGAACTTTTGGAAAGAGTTGACATTAAGTGGCTAGGGGCCGATCAGGTAACCCTATACTTACCGTGCAAATCGCTGTCCAGCCGACTCTGAAGTTTCATTGCAATTTCTAAGTCTAAAATAGTAGATTAAAATTTTGCGTCGAAAGTGGGAATCGCCCGCACGCCACACAGCTCGAGCCGGCAGGAGGTAATTTTTTTCTAATACATCAATGGAATAAAGCACACACATACCATAATCTTCATGATTGATGAGGTTACCTGGCCGGCCCTAGCCGCTTCTATTTTAAGGGGTATTCTGTGATCTGCAATTCCATCCCTAAATAGTTGTTTTTTGTACCAGCATAAGCTGAGATGAATATACCTAAGAGAGATTGGAAGCGAAGCTTTCATGCATTGTTAACAGATAGAGCATATATTAAAACAAGGTCTGTTTCGGTCTGCAATGACTTGGGGTTTTCTACAAGCTGCGCATCCTACAAATCGGACCATTTTACCCAATTTTGTGCTTCAATTCATGACCTAACAAGAATATAATTCTTAGCTCACATTTACACTTTACAGGTTTGGCTATGTCATCAATAGTTTCATTTTTATAAGACATGAACTAAAATCAGAAAATGTACCCAAATTAGACTCCATTCTGTTAAAAACTTGTGAAATGAACACATTATTGAACTGGTTCAAGCTTGTTTCAATTGTCAAATTCTGAGACAAAATACATATTGTATTATCTTAGTATATTTTGAAGATATCAGAGAATGTCACTAATACATTGAATTTGAGCAAATTCCACCTATACTGAATCAACAATTGAGTGCACAAAAATTGAGTCATTTCAAAAGTCATTTTATGACCTATATACAACAATTACATTTAACGATTTTAGCTTCTAAATGGTACAATTTAGTAGTAGTAATGGATCTTTTCAGCAACCTTGTTTCATTCATAAATTTTCATCAATGCCATCCCCACCAATGTCAAAAAGAAATTTATGCCACTGGTTGGAATTGGAAGAACAAAATTATACTAGGCTGCTTTAAAATTAGCAAATAGAGGTATAATCCTTTATTTTATTAGATAGGCATGGTGCTACAGTTTAGGTACAAATATGGTTGCTTTGAACTTATGAATTGACAATGTCAATATTATTCAGTGGCTTAAACAATTAGAAAAAAAAAAGAAAGTGGCTAGATAATCTCTGAATCGGCCTTAAATAGACCTCAAGCATGTCTGGAGACCAGGTGCTAGTAATCTGTGTTTGGATGACATGGTCTTTTGATACCTGTTAGAAGGGCTTATTTTCAACACTTTAGTTGATTATTCTGATTGTGCACTGTCATGTTATGAGCAGATGTTTGAATTGCAGTACCCTGAAGGCCAAATTTGCTTCAGAGAGGACTGAATCTGCAGACGAAGTAAAGCATGCATGCAATAGTGGGCCAATACTTTTGCTCCGAGATGAATATACCTAATAGAGATTTGAAGCAAGTTGTCACTGGAATGTTTGCAGCGTGCAGTGTATTTTTGTCTGTTTTTGCTACCCTAAACAAGTAAGCAACGCATGTGTCGTTAATATACTCCTTATTATCTTGCTTTACTTTACTTCCGATTTACAGTATTTTTGTTGATTATGTTCTTCTGTTTAATGTGAGTATTACATACCCTACTAACACGCACATTACAATTTCAGGATTAAGAAAAAACATACCTTTTTCAAATATTTGATGTTTTTGACACCCTAATTGTACACGCGTACATCGCCTGTTGGAAAAAAGAGACCCTTTTTACGCGTTTTCTTGTTCACGCATCATATCCACCTTTGTATACAAGTGGGGCACTTACCCACCTCCCCCCACTGGTTATGCCACTGGTCTAAAGGAAAAAAATAGCTCTCACATGAAAATAGTGCAAAACTTTACAAAAGGTTAGGGGTTTGGGGCCAAGATCATCCACTCAAGATGAAAACTTCAATACATTGGGTCATCCCCCTAAGTCTTCGGACTCTTAATATAAATATCAACTACAATTATGTGAATAATCCGATAATATATTGCATTTATGAAGTTGTCCTTATTTGTTTTCTGCTACTTTAGACAATTTTCTACAAACCATGGCTCAAAAGCTCCTATCCTTTTTGTATGCCCTGGTGACATGATCTATTTTATTGAACCAGACACAAAAAAAAATGGGGCACGAAATGCATCTTTAAAGCAAATGAATGTTAGATCAAAATGATATGCAAGAGATTACATTGATTTTGAAACATGCATTGCTAATCAACCCCAGAAATGCAGCCATTGAGAGAATCCAAGTAAATGCATACCCTTTATCTACAAAGTTTTGCACATTAATTGATGTTACAGGTATGGTGTGATAAAAAGGGTGGCACAATTTATATAAGGTTTTCATCTTGATTGAATGACCCTTGTCCCATATTTAAAATTTCACACCAATAATTCAGAACTATAAAGGTGGTTTTATAAGTTCATAGAATAATGTGTACAATTAATATTGGTCTCCTAAAATGAGGCACTCTTTTGCTCATTACAGCCCAAAAACCAACATCTTTTATACTTAGTTCATCACCAAATAGGCAAGATATTTCACACCACAAATTGATATAAACTCCTCAAAAAAGTTTGGAAACTTTTTTTGTTGAGTTATATCTCATTTTATTTGAAGGTTGTTTTCATAGTGTTGGATATGAGTGAAAAGGTCATTCTTTTCTCTTTACAATGACACCTCATTTGTAACAATCACTTATTCTATGGCTGAGCACCCCTCCTTTGATTACAGGCAGGTCTCAAACAAAATGTGCCAAACTAATGCAACTGATGGAACTGATTTGTTCTACTGGAGTCAAATAATGACAAATTTGGCACATTTTGTTGGAGACCTCCTTGTCTTGCAAGGAGAGTTACTCAACCATGGATTATGTGTTTGTTAAAAATGAGGTTTCCCTGTAAACTCAGGAGAATGAACGACCGTTTCACTGATACTAAATGGGTGATTCTTCGCTAAGTGTCTACCTTTGTGTCCCGCTACTTTAACTCGCTATAAATGAAAAAATTACAATTCTCAAATATTTATTTTGTGGTTTTGTCTTGATAAATATGATCTTTATTATAAAAAATTATAAAAACCTTGATAAACAAAGTTAAATGTTGTTATTTTTCCTAATGTTTGATGCAAACCCCCTGAAAACCCTATGTCCCTATGGTTACGCTTAAAATTACAATTGTCATTATTTATTTGGTAGTAAATTTTTTCTTTTTGGAAATACTCTTGATCACTAAGTATTTACTGATTGAACATATCCTATCTATCAAATAATGCCATAATGCATCAATTAAATCCTAAATTTTACCATTTTTGTTCAAAAGAGTCTGTCCCTGGATTTGAGTCATTTCCGTAATTAACATTTTGAAGGGCAGTCTATAAAATTGAAAACACTGAATCCAAAAATTAACCTGGTCAATAAGTACCTGCATGAATTGGCTACTTGGCACACATCATTTATCTCCGGTATCTCTGATGAATATCCATCAAAATACAGACTTTTGCAAAAAAGAGGGAGAGTAGCTTTATTCAGTGTCATTTCCGTACGCTGTATAACACTATAAATGTAGGAAAGTAATGTCCATTTTGATTGGCAGTGCAAACAGAATTGTGACCTGTACCCTAATATATAAACAATCACGCTAGGCATCGCCCTCGGGAGACGTTATACCATCATTTCCGTAACGGTCATTTCCGTAACTTTTTACAGTTACGGAAATGATTTCTTGACACTGTTCATATTGGCAATAAAATCTGAGTCATAATCAATCTGGTTTTCTCCATTTGAAAGATCCTCCCTCAATGGTTCTTCATTTTTGTTGAGGATTTATTGAGGATACGTAGTAGAATTTACTCAGCTTGACATTACTGTCTGATTGTCATTTCCATAACAAATAGTGTTACGGATATGACTTTTAATGGTTTTTCCTATGCTACAACACTGAAAATTAGATGTCGCATAAAAATATTTGAAGGCTCTAAAGATCGCGCCGAATGCTCATTCTAGTATTTGTGCACTATTGTGAACACATTCCAAGAAAAAAAATTATGGTTTGAAAAACTTTTTTCCTCATTTTTTTTAAGCCAAAAGTAGACCCTTAGCGAAGAAGCACCCAAATACTATGAAAACCACCTTCAAATAAAATGAGATAACTCAACAAACTAGTGCATCAATGATGCAGTAACCATCAATTGGGATGGTTAGGGAATGCGTAGTTGTGGGGTCATAGGTCATGTAGGGTCATCACAGGTAAATTGACATATAGCCTATGGGTCTTGGCCAGTGGTTATCTTGAGCAAGTTTGGTGCCTATACAACTTAACTTGGAAGAATGTTTTGATATTTTGGAGGCAAAGGTCAAGTAGGGTCATTGGAGGTCCAATGGGCATATGGGCCATAAGAGGGCATTCTGTGCATGCCATAAGAGTTCTGGACCGGTTATTTCTCTTTAATAGTATTTTACTAGGCGGTCCTTGGATTTGGCTATCACCTGTGTTTTGCGATCACCTGGATTGAATGACCCTCGGGTTTTGCAGTTCCTTTGACCTTGCATGACCCCTGATGACCTTGTTGTGACCTTTACGATTTTTGGCATCAACAATGCAATAAACCCCACCCTCAAGTTCCATGTCCATACACCAATACCAATGTTTGCCCCATTTGACCTCCTTTGACCTTGAATGACCCCTAATTCCCTGCTAACTGAGCATACCCGCTAGATGAGTATACTGGAATGTTTTCAGAACAGAAATCAAAGTAGTACTGTATTCGACCTAATTAGCGCCCCAGGTGCTTCATATCCATACGTCAAGGCATGGGTATGAAAGCACGGACAAGTTACCCAATAATGACCCCTACATGACTTTTGACCCCAAAATGCCCCCTCGAAAACGTGACCACAAAACTCGTACGGCGAAACTCTACCACCATACCCAAACTCATTATCCATACGTAAAAGCACAGCCAAGCTACCCAAAAATGACCCCTGAATGACCTTTGCAGAGCTGCCAACAAAGAGATTTTGGAATCAGCGAGATTTGATCTTGGAATCAGGGAGATTTGATTAGAATCAGGGAGATTTAAAAAAAAATTATCAATTGAAAGCTTCCACGTTTAAGGAACTGTCAGTAGGAACTAATAGTCCATTTGGATTTTTTAAAAGAATGACTTGAAAAGGTTGAAGTAAAAGTCAACTTTAAAGGTTCGTAACTTGAAAACGGAGCCACCTACATAGTTATGAACTGCATCATGAGATAGAGCTCTTTAAAATAAAGCTGTCCCAAAAAAAATGACCGGGCTCCGCCGTATGACAGCCCCTTTTAAGGAACTGTCAGTAGGAACTAAGTCCATATGGAGATTTTTGAAAAAATTATTGAAATGAAAAGGTTGAAGTAAAAGTCAACTTTAAAGGTTTGTAACTTGAAAACGGAGCCACCTACATAGTTATGTACTGCATCATGAGATAGAACTCTTAAAAATAAAGCTTTCCCGAAAAAAATTGACAGGGCTTCGCCGTCTGACAGAACCCGTTTAGGGACTGTCAGTGGGAACAAAGTCCACAACCAGGCACTAAAATAATTATAACCTATAACACTTTCGCATTTTTTTTAGTAATGATGGAGAGCAATATTCAAAAAGGCAAACAGCAAATCACGTCAGGTTATTATCTTGTATAGGGCCTATTCCCTTTGCACACTGGAGTTATTTGTTACACTTAAGACAACAGGCAGAGCCATTATAGCCAGATTAAAGGTTAAATCTAAAAAAATTGCTGTGCTGGTTCATCCGGAAAAGTCGGGGAGACAAAACGATGTCAGAACCAAAGACTATATTAGCTTTGCCTAACAAGTGTTTACTATTTTTTAATTGTTATACGTTTTCATTTTATCTCAACAACACCATCATTTCTCCATGACCGTGAATGACCTTTGACCCCAAAATGACCCCTCCAAATCATGACCACAATCCTCGTACGGCGGAGCTTACCACAACACCAAAATCCATATCCGATAGATTGTAAAAGGACGGTGAAATACATAGCCGGACAAACCCACAAAAGTTGATTTTTTTAGTTAATATAGATTGTGACCAAATGGGGGTCAAAGGTCACATAGGGCCATTAGCGGTCAAAATGGGCACATGGGTCATCTAGGTCATTCGCGCATCCAGTAAGAGGTCCGGGACAAGTGGTTTTTTTAGTTGTCATAGCATTTAGTTTCAGGAAGTTGTTTATTATTGTAGATGACAAAATGGGGTCAAAAGCCATTTAGGGTCATTTAGAGGCCACTCCATATATATCCATATGAGACTGGGTGTTTGTTTTTTTTTTTTTTTTTCAGTGGTTCTTTTGATAAGTGGTGAAGGTAAGGTAATCGCAAATGTACATAAAACAGTTAACATCACACTCCAGGTTCCAACGGCAAATGCCTTAAACTGCTCTGTAATGCAGCAAGCTCGTAACAATCGTATAGAGTCTATTTTACAGCAAGACATTGACGCTGGTGCCACACGTTAATAAGGGATCTCAGAGGGGTCTTGACTCATACTGGTAGCAGAGCAGATTGTCGGTCTTACGGTTTTTAAAACAAAAGTCTCTATTAATTTCGTATGTTTCAGACCCTTTGAAAATATCCGATCCAAAATAGGAGGTATTATTATTGGAAAACTGTTCGCTGATCTTTGTGGAACAAATGTTTAGGATATCCCTAGTCAAAGTATAGAATTCTTGCAGATGGTTTCTGGGCAGAATTTCGTAATCAGAAAGCTTAGATAACAATGTATATGAGTCTTTTTACAGCAATACATTGACGCTGGTTGCACACGTAAAAGGATATCAGAGGGGTCATGACATTCTTGTAGCAGAGCAACAATTGTCGGGTCTTTAAGGTGTTAAAAAAAGAATTCTCTATTAATTTTCGTATGTTCAGGCACTTTGAGAAATATCATGATCCAAAAATAGAGGATTATATTGACAAATTGTCCCTGACTCTGTTGAACGATTTTAGGATATTCCTAGTCCAAAAGTAAGAATTTCTGGAGAGTGTTCCAAAGATGTCCACTTAGTAGTGATATGCTTACCGCCACATATTTCAAACATTTGGCTTTTCAACGAAGCGGGATATTAAAAGGCTAAAAGTCGGAATGTAGGGCAATCATTTAGTGGAGCATCGTCGACACAAAATAATATCTATAAACCGTCAAAAGGCAAGCGTGTTGTGTACCAACTCGCTTATAGTATCCCAGTGTGGTAAAAGGGTTATTAAATATTCCGAAGTATGCCCACTGCTGTTGCAAGTGAATACCCTCTTTTGTCTATCGTTATTTATAGGATCGAATATTTAATCTAGAAAAATAATAGTATTAAAGTGCATTCAACTTTCAAGGTCCGCTTATAAATTCCAGACTGGCTTTCAACAGTTTCAAGGTGCCTTAAAACGGTCAATGTAGTAGAACATCGTTTAGAGGAACAGCCACGCTAGGCATGGTATACATTGTCGCAGCAATGTCCATTGTATCGAAAACAGCCAACAAGAACTTAATAATGACAACCAGATAAGGTTTCTCAGCATACAGCAAAATTGTTTCTCAAACACCTCCAAAAATATAACCAATATACATAAACCAAAAATTCTAAACTTTGCCGTCGAAACCAACAACCAACAAACCCAACTTTTCATCCATCCTATACCGTAAACACTATGCATAGTCAGTATAAATGCCATAATGGAAAAAAAGGCTTGCTTTCTGCAAAGGACGATACCACAATACCACATTTGCTAAGGTACGGACTTAATATTTTTGAAGTTTTGCTTCACTAAAGTAGGCAAATTGTACTTTTGCTGAAAATTCTTTGAGACTTGGTTGCAAAATACCCCGAGTTATTAACATAACTCAAGTTTGATCTCAAGTAAAACAACGGGCGACCTTCATCAAGGGTTTGTTTATACTAAATCTACTCAAGTCAAATGAACTCGCACTTGTGTTTGAACTTAGTCCCTGGTATAAGCCCTTGGTAGATATGGTAACACGATCACCATTTCATATTCGCCCGAAGAATCCCACTAGAACCGGTTAATAGGTGCACACATAAACCAATAGCATTCAGTAAGAAAGACGACAAGCGCAGCATCAAATGATGTCCAAAACTTGACAAAAAGATACAAAAGTTCCCAAACTGACTCCCGTCACTAAAATTCTCCCACAGCAAAAAATAACCTACGGCATAAGCCCCATTACCTGTAGAACAATTTGCCGAATTTTCGGCAGAAACGGACATAAAACGGCCGACTAGTTTCGCAAATAAGAGCCGACATATTAAAATACGCCGCTCTCGATCGCAATAAGCCATCAATTCAATGAATTGATGGCTTAAAAAGTTTCCAAACTTTTTTTGAGGAGTTTAGAATTGTGTGGGTGCAACTGCAAGCAGCAGATGCTGTGCATGATGTACGCATGGTGCATGCTTGTGGCAAGAGGTGTGTGTGTAAAACAGAATTACTTTCATGCGCAGATAAACAAAAGCCAAATAATTGTTGCCGATTAGGGGGTTGACAAAATATAGCCCCTAGATTTCACAGACTAAATGAGCAAAATAATAGCTTGCTTCAATCATTAGCTAGTATATTGCCACGTGTGTTACCTTTGACCTATGTGTGTGACCTTTGACCTCAGATTTGTTCTGTGCTCAGGTCAGCAGTCCTTTGGACCAATTTGGTGGTCCTAGGGCATTTCTATGCAAATTTTACCTCTAGATGACCTTTAACCACTTTGGGCCACTCGAAAACCATGCAAAAAAGGTCAGACTGTCCTCCCTACCTTCATGCCAATAACAGCCCCATATGTCAAACATAACAAAACTCATAACCGGACAGACTCGCAGACAAACAGATCTCATTTTTTTTAGTAGTATAAATATTTGACCAAATCAGGAAATACCTGGGGTCCTGGGGAAGAGACATTAGCATTTTTTTTTTTAAATTTAAGTCTAACACATATAGAACACCCTACCCTAAGGCCAAAAATTAAAAATACATCGCGGTCCCCGGGTGTTGTCTGCCATCGCGGTTTGTGAATGGAGGCCGCAGGTCCTGAGTTCCTAAGTTAACATGAGTCACCAACATGTCACCCCACCCACTCCCCCTCCTTCTCGACCAATTACATCATCTATATCCCTTAAGAACTCACACGGGAATTGCACTATATTAAGGGTTAACATTTTTTACTGGCCTAAGGAAAGGTACAACATGAGTCACCAAGGTCGCATAAGTTCACCAACATGTCACCACCCCCCCACCCCCTCTTCTCTTCTTCTTCTCCATCCAAGTTACAATCATTGTAGCCCTTACGTACTCCTCGGCATGCCAAAATATATTAGGGGTTATCATTTTGACCACAGATGTACGCACCGACCATACGACCAGAGTAAATCCTATGTGCCTCCCTTCATTCTTGCAGATGACCAAAAAGATTAGTTTTACATGTAGACTTTGAAAGGGGCAATTGGGAACCTAGTCAAAGTGAAAACTTATATTTCAGTTTGTCTTAACCATCAACAAAGCAATACTAGGGAACAAGCCAATGAATAATTTTTATTCAAAGTTTTTTATCTGTCAACAAGTCATGGTTGAGGCACATTATATAACCCATGTAACAAATTACCCAATGTTACTTAAGTACAGAGTGCGTCTTGTGAATAATGAAATACTTTCCCTGCTGGAGGCAAAAACATGCCGGTGGCCCATTAGATTGTAAATGATAATTTGTATGAATTTTTACAGCAATCTATTTCCCCCCCCTAAGTTCCTCCCCATTTGGCTGACATAAGGTAAAAAAGAACTCACTCTCCTTGGCAACCATTTCTATACTGACCTGGTATCACAAAAATTAAATTTTCAGATTTAAATCTTCATATCATGAGCTTTACAATGAATCCTATAAGTTGCATTTCTGTACCATGTTTTTAAATATATCCTCAGAATTATTAACTTTTCCTACTTCTTTCTTTTCGGCATCTTTTCTGTGAAGAGCTCTGGCAAACTTATGCAAAATCATTTGTGGGAACCCATGGAAACTTTACTTGTCTTTTTAGGAACCACACCAAACCAAATTATAGTCCTATAAACTTACAAGTTTTCATGGGGTAAAGGGGAAAAAATGTGATTACATTAGAAAAAATCTTAACATCGGTTGGTCAGGAGTAGGATAATATTACAAGTAAGCAAACTGTCCACCCACAAATAATTGCATTTTTGAAAATCCAATTTGACACCTCACATGAACCTTTGACCTCATATCCTTAAACGGCCAATTCCCTTCCCTATTCCCTCCAACCCCCAATATCGTCGGTAACCAAATATTGGGATTAAATGTAGGGTTGCAAAGGGGTGGAAAGTTTCCATGAAATTTTTGGAAACTTTCCCGATTTTGAAGGGCCCCCGGCATATTGGGAATGTTCGGGACTTTCAATTTTGCATTTGTTAAGTTTTAAAACTTTTAACACATTTTGTCCCCAGGATAAAAAAAAACAGGCTCACTCGTATTGAAGCGTGCGTAAATATGTCCCCATGCCGAATGTGCGATTCAGTAACATTCAATAAATGCAACTTCAACCTCCACCCCACCCCTCTCCCCAACACCCAGCAAAACCCCACCCCCCCTCCCAAACACCCCCCACCGCAAAACCCCACAGCCCTCGTCCAACACCCCACAAGCTTCCCCACCTCATCCGCACAACCCCCCCACTCCATATTCCTCAACAACCCCCCCCCTCCGTAAAACCACCTGAACAACCCCAACCCACCAATACCCGTAACTACACCTCCCCTTCCTGTCACTCCCAACACCCCACAACCTGCATTCCCCTCCCCAACACCCATCAACCCAACACCCTCATCCCTCCCCAAAACCAACCCCTCAACACTCCCACCACCCTCCGCCAATCACCATTCGACTACCCTAACCCTTAACCATCCTCCCCACACCCCGCAACACAACATCCCCCTCCTTAACAACACCCACACCTCCACCCCCTCCCCAACAACCCCTCACATCCCAAACCCCTCCCCAACACCTCAAAACACCCGCCTCCATAACCCAACCCCCTCCCCAACACCCCTCAATACCCAACCCCTCCTCCCCACACCCTTCCACACCAACACCCCACCCCCCCCTCCCCAACCCCCACCACTCACACCCTCCCCTATAGTGCATAGTAGTCCTCTTTGGGCCTATCCGATGTACCAGAGGGTGGGGGACAGGGGTGGGGCGGTTTCAGAATACAGCAATTACCAATTTAATTTAGCTCAATGCCTACCTAAGCCCGCATATATCACAATACTTTGCCCCTTGCCAAAAAGATGTGCCCTCATGATAGGTTTCATGCAGCACAGATTCTTGAGTATCCGATTTACAAGTTTTCCAAAAGAAATAGCAATATGCGGATTTTTGCAATATTATTAGCTCATGTGCATGCTCAATTTGCCCGAAATAACCCCAACATCTAATCCGGTGCAATAACTCTTCAGCACCCCCTCCCCAGCCCGCCTTCCACCAAGTTACAACATCATATAATACGGCCTTAATGGACTCCAGAAAACTTTTGTACCAGCCTTGCAGGAACATTCTATAATGTTATCGAAACTTAGAATCTAATAGAAGATGTTTTTAACGGCCACAATCTAATCATGTCAAACGCATCAATACCCGCTTCTTTCCAACCAGTTACTCATTGTACCCCCTTAAACGGAACTCCAGATAAATTGTATACAACATGGTTAACATTTTGTCACAACGGACGGACTAAGCGGACGGACAACGGGACCTTCTCATTTCATAGTTCCCCGTTCCCGAACTCATTCGGCGTGGACAGCTTAAAACCATTTTTTGTTAGGACCTTTCTTTTATCTTTCATTGCTTATGTGCTAATATGAACATATTGCTATAGCCATTAATGATGAAGGCTTTATTCATATTTTATATCAGAAACAAAAGGCAATCTAGTCAGGCACGTTGATAGAATCTAGCCAAAATCGTCGCAGTCACATGTGCAATTTCCCAGTTCATTAACCGTACACAAATATTTGTCAGGTCTTGTTTCTGTTTTGCACTAAATAATAGACTTTAAACTCATTATAAGTAGTGGTGTTCCGAAAATCGCAAAGCACAATTTGATCTTTATTCAAAATTTTACAAACCTGAACGACTGGTCTATTTTGTTCAAGTATAATTTAAATTTTTTATTTATGTATACTGTCTTCATCACAACGAAAATTCAACAATTCTCAAAATAACAAAGGAATATTCCAAATTATTAAAGTGTAAATAATCCCTGCTTGTTAAATAAATTATGCGCACTTTTTTCTTTGAATCGGAGTCAAGACGTGTTTTCATGTCATTGTTGTATGACATTGTAATAACCCTAATCAACCAAATTGCTACAGATAAAAAAAATGGAATTTTGATTTCCAAACTGTGGCGTAACCGGGCCTTTGCAAATGGGGGTAAGAATGGATGCCGGGCATTTTCCTGAGGAAGCGAATTTGGGTCCTTCTCGCATAGACCTGTACAACAAAGGATCAGTTCATTTTGTTTGGTGCTGGTGGGGGAGGGGATCCACCCTCTGCTCCGAGACCCCCCCCCCCCCTTATGCACTGTTTTCCAAAAAAGCGTTGATTTTCCACTGAAAATTTTCATGCTTGTTACAGAAACGGTTCACACCACTAAGTTATTTGAAGATAGAAGGTGTCTCACAATAAATCTAAGGTAACCTCACGGTTGTTAAATGGTTTAACATGATACAAACACTACATGTAACCCGTGATCTAGTGAGTGAATATAAATAACGGACCAAACATGTATTTTTTGTGTAAAAGAGTTGTTTAAAAACACACAGATGCTTGTTTTATGCTAATAATTTGTTCTAACTGTAGCATTTCAGTTGTCTATATCCGACGCCGTCTATCCTCATCTGAACACAAAGGACCTTACCATTATTATCATGTCAAACGATTGTTATTCCCAATTTCCCGAAATTTCCTAAAATTCCCATAAATCCAATTTCCCGGTAATTCCCAAAATTTCTCCATGGAAATTTTCCCCGCTCTGAAAATTCCCGGAATTTTGCAACCCTATTTAAACAATGAGCGTTACTGTGGAAATGGGAAACTGTAACCAAATGCAAAACTTAAAAACCAAAATAACCTATATTGACCCAATTTGACTGCCACATGACCTTTGACTCACATTACTGATAAATGTTCTCCAACCTAAAAAAAAAAATTTGGTTTGATTTGAAGTGGGTTTTTTTTTTTTTTTTGTTTTTTTTTCAAATTACAAAACTTTAACCAAATAAAAATACACAATTAAAAAAAAAATACATACATACATAAGTAATATTGATTTCTTATCTTCTCTGAGAAGTCAAGGGCAGATTGGTTTAGATCATTTTTTATATTGTGCAAAGTGCCTAAATACAAGAAACAGGAGAAACTGGATTTCTCACTTTGCTTCAAACATGTTTGCAACCTCAACAATAGTGCCCCTGGCCTCAGGACCAAACATCCTATAAAGATCACTGAGAGATTTCAGTGCATCCATACAGTTTCCACAAAAAGATCTTGTCATGTTTTTTTAATTCAGTATTGCAATAATTTTGAACGTTTCTGCATATAACCATTTTGTTGCTAGGCCTTGCTCTTTCAGTTACACACCCCTCACTATAACCAGCTGCAAAAATACATAATTATACTACTTAATTATTATAACGTGCAGCTTTTGGTGAAGGAGTTTTTACATCTTGGGCATTGCGATCTCAAACCATTTTTTGTGCGCTTGTTTACAAGCGAGTTTGTTCCATGAAAGGCAAGACCTAGGCACAAATTTTGTAGTTCCTACACACAAAAATCGGACTTTGGGACAATCCGTTCAAAAAACATGCCGAGATACTTTGTGATGGTAACTATAATATTACAACGATCAGAGATTCGTAACTCGTATTTGGCTACAAGACATGTCTTTTGGGTGAAAACATGGTGATTTTGATTTACTCATACTTCTGTATCACAACGGGCTGAATTTTTTGTATTTGCCTCCAATATGAAATTTAAAAATGCCCAAATTTTTTTGTACACAGAAGACAATAATTTTCAGCTTGCCCTCGGTACAAATAATAATCTACCAAATTGAATTTACATCTCTCCATCTTCATGGCCTAACATTTCTCCATGTCTTCTTTTTTTGCCAGACAGTGACGCGGGTTATGTTCATTGTTGTTTATCTCAATACTTGTTGCCTCGACAGCAAAAACATAATGGCTCAGTGTGGCTTTTGCCCATATTGAATTATTTACGGATGCAGACATTAGTTGTTCAGACAAAACTGACCACTTAAGGGCACCGTGTGAACCCAGTAGCTTTTTGTTTTTGTATACACGAATTTCTGAGTTTTGCACCATTTAAACATCACATGTATTCTAACAACTAAAAAATAAAAATCGTTCCAAACAAAGGTTATCCATGCAGACATCCTGAGTTGTAGTTTTTTTTGTCATTTTAAACAGCTATTTTGACCATTAAAGTCAACAAAACCCACATTGTCATAACGTGAATTTAAGCACATTACCCGCCGTCAGTCGCAAGGCGCAGCATCGCGTCGCGTGGTGATTTTTGCTGCGTAATGAGCGTGGCGAGTGTTTTAATGTACTTTGCGCGAACGCACACTTGTAACAACGAACAATTATTTGAAAATGTAACAAAGCGCTAATTTCGACAGATGGAACTTTCAATTTCTTCTGATTTTGGAGTTTAAGACAAAGAGGTTTGATTCAATAGTGCATAAGATGTATTTTCATCACTGCACAACCTACTCATTTTTGCGTTAAAAGGGTAAAGTTTATTGAGAAAGATACCCTTGAAATGCGTGAAAAGTCACGTTTTTAACTAAAACATAGATTTTCTCGCAAATTTTCAAAATTTTCGCAAAATGTGGCAAAATTTTCGAGACCAAATTAACTCCAAAAATACCGAGTAAAAGGTAAGGTTTAAACTTTCCTACGATAGCAACGGTCTTCTCTAGGGACTGTTTTCTCAATTTTTTATTTTTTTCATTTTTTCGTTTTCCTAACTAAAGATATTCTCCTCATTATATTCAAATTTTGGAAAAAGGTAAAAATCCACACTTTTTTATTTTTGACATTTTCCTATTATTTTTCGAAAAGTAACCTCATTTTCAAAAAATGAAAAAACCGTCCCTAGACAAAGTTGTCTTGTCCCTAAAAATACATAGAAATCATGACTTCAAAATTGTTTTTGTTATGCTGTCTGGAAAATTTTGGGGCAAAATCATGTTTTTTAGTATTTATTCTAAAAATAGCGGCCAATTTTTACATTATATGAAATCCATCATCGTTCATCGTCAATTTCTTTCTGAACTGTAGACTTTCCATACAATAATCAAATATTGTAAAGTTACAAACCAAAATAGATACCCGGAAACTCACGGTTGCCACTGTCCTCTTAATGCACTTTAAGGTTCACATATTTCCAACAGAGAGTTGTCATTCAAGAATACTGGGAATAAAGTTGGCATATCATCTGACTTAACAAATCAAAAAAAACTACATGGACTATACCTTTCAATCAATGAAAGTATGAAGTACATATCACACAACCTTTGAAGACTACTTTCTTTTAGGATATGGACAATGACAATCTCGCACATAGTCATGACTTTACCCACATCTGTTACCTTCTTTTGGACACTTAGTACGTTTTTAATACACAGTTTCATCAGGAAAGTCTAAACTATCAATCAGTGTTGAAATAATGGGCAATTCTTACTCTGTTTGATATGGGCATTAACATAGTGGCCAAGCTTAAAAAAGTTGCTCTAGTTTTGAGTTACCCCTCCCCTCATCCCCTTGGTCGACAAAACCAACCACTTTTATTTGAAGGTACTATAGAAGAATTTAGCAAATGGTGGTTGTGGTTGACCTAGTTAGAGAATATGAGGACATTTACAGAAAATGCGCTCCCAATTTTTTTGAACCGGTTTTTTTTTTTTTTTTTTTGCATATTTGGAATGCTTCAGTCGTAATTTGATGCACACCTAAGTGTAATAAGGCCAAATACAACCGTCCTTTAGTGTATAAGATGACGATTTAGTATTTCTGTCGTGCACGAACAGAAAATCAAGCTATGGTCTCTATGGGATGATTACGATAGCCCAATTTCAAACAAGGTTTGTGGTTTCCTTTTGGATACTTGTTATAGTGCTTCAAACACAAGAAAGTGGATTAAAAAACAATCATTCGAAACGTTCCTTGTTAGGTGGTCTACAACCGATCCGTCATATGGAGACTGGAAAAGGGACACGGAAAATTTGTATCCGAATGGCGACGAAAAATCGTCCCGAGGGAAGTCTTGTCACTTAACAACAACATTATCAACAAGATCAACAACATCAGTGGACAAAGGGATCCTTATGTGTCTTCCTGCTTACGCAAGACGAAATTAAGAAATTAATTTTTGTGGAAATGGGGAGAAACACTTTCAGACGTGATATAGTTTCATGGGTAGAAACATTTTCTTAGGTACATAAAACATTTTCCCCCGATCATGTGGAAGGAAATTTTATGAAGGAAATTAAAGGTGGCAAATGATGAAAGCATCCAATTCCACTTGTGTGGGAATTGTTCTTGGGTAATGGGCACAGTGAAAGCTGTTGAGACCTATTGGAACGTTGACAAATCATTTGCAGTAGGCCCTCTTTTTGAAGATCATTTGCAAGGAGTGCATTCCTCTGTTGGCATGGTGTTACCGATACCGCCAGATCTTCATACATAGCCTTTTAACAAGAAATGTTTTAATATTGTTTTTATTGTCGGAATGTTGATTGTTTTGGCACACTCTAGTTGTAGTGCCAATCTTAAATATTAATAAAATATACCTTTCTCTAACAAGTAGTGCGTTTTAAAAGAATCAATTTTAACTAGAATTTCGCGATTATCTCGGCTTTCCGCGCTCGCTATATTCAAAGAATATAAGCTGTGGGCCGCCCCCTTTACACCTTTTACCCTGGCCATGACCTTGACCCATCACCTATGAGGGATCAACATGTGCACCTATGACATAAGTTTGGTTCCAATTGAACTGCAAGTTTTCAATTCGAGTCAATTTTACATTTTTGGCCCATTTTCAACTTGACCTCTCACATGACCTTTGACCTTTCAACATGACCTTTGGACCTCATCAACATATGACGGTTCCCATTGTGCACCTATTACCAAGTTTGGTTCGTCAATGAAGTGTCAACCTTTTTCAATTGAGGTCAATTTAAAAAAAAACTTTGCACAATTTGGGTGACACACACATCATACATCCATACACCATAACCACGCACAACTGATTGCTAATTGTCCTGCCAGCTATAGCTGGCGGCCCACAAAAATTTCTTTCATGGATTTTGATGTAAAGTTTTCTTATTTTAAAAAAAGAAAAAGTTTTTATTTTCTTATAAATGAAAAATTTTAAAATAATTTCTCAAAAATAAACATTTATCTAATGAATGAGAATTAAATATCTTTAAAACTACCTCCTAAAATCTGAATACCTTTTCCTTGTGGAGGCAAAACCAAAATTTATTTTTGGTCTTATGAAAGCTCGCTTATTTAAATACATTTCTAACTTTACACCAATTCTTTTCCGTGATTTCGAAATTGCCTTACTTATCTTTCGCCTTTTATAGCATCTTTCGTCAGGAAATGCGCCGGGGCACACACAGGTGTTTCAAATTGGACATTTTCATAGTAAATGTCTTATCACATATCTGTAAAAAGAGCCCAATCTATGCACAACTGACTCACAGTATGTGCTGGTACTAAATATCAAAACTACTACATAGGGATTTTCTGGTAAAATTTTTTGACAAGCCGAACTATAATTATTACACTGCCACACCAGCTCCTTTACCTAACTAAATTTCACATGATCCGATTCCTCAAACCAGACACAATTGACATTTTAGATATTAATCATTATGAAATACCATCTCCGACAAATTATTAGTCAGACTGTAGTAATTGATACCACCGTTGTCCTGTACTCATTTTCTAAATAATTAAAAAAAAAAACCAAGTTTAAAATCCATTTTCTCCCTGCTAACAGGGGTGCCAGATTCACCTTACACCATCAGCAACACGCTGTTTTGAGGATTATAATTTGGAGCAAAATTCAATTGACCAAGCCCTTCCTGAGTCAATGTGCTGGATGGCCGCCATTATCTTTCTCCTTATCCTACTCCCTTGTAGGTAAAAGATGTTCTTTAGTTAAACGCAGGTAACCACCTACCCTCTCTCGATCGGATTTTTCATTATAAACCCGAGTAGGGCTACACGGTTTAGACTGTCATTAGGCTACATATTCACTTCACAAATATGAAACTTATGATCACAAAAATTATACTAACCTCGATAAGAGGCCTTTTGCACATACCATCTGGCACGTGCATCAAGCTATGTGTAGATTTTATGGTGACTGACTCTGGAAACAGAGACAGCAAGCGCTCAAGGAAAGTGGATACAAGATTGATTTTTCTAAAGAGTGGACACTGCCCGTAAAGGATTTTTTGCACCTTGCCCTATATTAAGGAAAGGTTATCCATCTGGGAGAAAAAAAATTGCAAGCTTTAATAAAGCAGAGTGTGTCCTTTCCATCATTTAACCTCAACCTAACTTTGAGCACTTTTTTTTTTTTTTTTTCTTTTTCTCTCCCAGGACAAAGCTTCTTCTTTCCCAAAAGAACGTAATTGCTGGGAGCTTGTACATCCTTTATGTGGAGATTGCCCATAATACAACATATTGGATTGTGATGGGCCGGTGTCCTACAGAGAGTACCATTAAGCTACTGGGCTGTAAGATTTGCCCACGAACTGTCGTGGTGAATCTCTGCCAGACCCCTGGGAAAGTGGATTAAGGAAACTATTACCGCAGCCAGATTATCTTCCCTTCCCCATGTGTCTGAGCATGTTTAAAGACGGAAAAACCCCACGTGACGCAAATAACATCAAAGTTCTTGCCAGGGAAACTAAAACTTTGCCAGAAAAATCGTGGATGGCAATTACATCAACACACAGCTGTTTGACCCCAATAGCAAAAAAAATTTTCCTCTTTAAAAAAAGAAAAAACCTAAAAAATTAAAAAACACAATTTTTGACAACTGATATAAGTCGAGCCATGCAAAAAGCTATTACCTTTGCAAATCAGGAAAAAATGCCATTGCAGGAATCTTGCAATTGCCATATAGGCCTAGAAAGTTCAAGATTTGATGTTATCTCTCGCAAGCCCTCACAGCCCTTCTCCATAGAAAGAGAACTTGTTAAACTAGATTTTTAAAGAAAAAAAAATATTTTCCCCGCCTGGAAATGTTCATAAATTATACAGGATAAAGTCAGTGGACAAATAACAAAATTTTATCAAAAGTGTGTTGCCCCATTGATATTTTTGTTTTAATCCGGTTTTGTCATGATACATAGACTTTTCAAACAGCTGTGGATCACGGATGCCCGCCCTCCAACAGAGACAAAGGGGGAAAACGTGATCCATTTTGGTATCCCATCGTTAACATTTGACTGTATCTGTTTCCTTCCGGTTGGGTGTTTATTCATCTCATTGTTTTCAGAGAGGTCACACCATAGCTGATGCCAGATGGTATCTTTGCGAAAAGGTTTTCTTATTGGGTTAGTAATAATTTATGTGAGGTCAGAAGTTTCATCTTTTATGTTGTAATTTTAATCACCATCATGTATTTTATTTTCCTTTATTTACCAAAGAGGCCCTTTCTGTTTTGATTCGTCTTTAGGGTCAATTGGGCGGAGTCCACCTGTAAAAAGCAGGCCGTCTTGTTGTTGTCTGGTCCTGTCTCGTGGCATGCTGTTACATGTTTTTCACATCACTTATTTTGGCCTATCTCTGAATTACAGTATTGTTATAACCTTTACTCTATGTATTGGCCTGGTTGCTATTCAAGTCCTACAACCCTAACAACTCTAGAACCTGGCCATACAGCCTTATTTTTCCATTTTGTCTTACCGTATGATTATGTACTTTACATTGCCACTGTATAAACCCTTTTACAACTGTGATCTTTATTACCTTTCATCTAGGACATTGAGATGATGACAAACAACAAACCTTTGGTGTTGTCCATACCCTTCCATGACAAAATCATCATCTTTCAAAATTATAACCCATTGACTAGACTAGATCACGAAGACCTATCCCCTCCCTGGATCTCTGGAGCCAATTTAACCCCAGTAAAGTGTGTTCCCACAAAAAAAACTCAACACACCTAGAGGACTTCCGTACCTATAGCAATGACTGCAATGTAACTACCCCTGTATGATCCCCTACCTCTTTATTCGACAAGGTTTGCAACAACTTTTTACTACGGGCCGAGGATTGGACTCCACTTACACACCAACGGGACCAACATCTTTACATGACCTTCTCTCCGAACCATGAGGCGCCTTGCAACCCACTGTATATACCTGCCCATCCTACGCAATGGGTGGGAGGCGTGATAAATTCCCCCATAGTCACATACATTAGTTCTGCTTGATTATCAAGTCCCAACCTTATAGGAACTATTTGAGTATGAACCGAAGAATCCGACTCTCCGCGGGGCTCGAACCAGGGCCGGTCGCTCAAATCTAACCCTGGGCCGACGTTCACGCCTAGAAACCAGCGGCACCACCTCACCCTCCCTAACACCTCTAATACGCAACCCAACCCCCTCCTGCAAGGAGCATTTTGAGCCTTACCAAGCAATTTCTCTAAACAATAGCATCATTTCAGTATTTTTAACATGCAACCCTCCTCAAACCTCAACCTAACCCCAAAATGCCCTTTTACCTCATTCCTGAACATTCCATATAATAACCCCCTTAAAGGTGCAAAACAACAGATAGATTTTTGGAGGAACCCAAATATTGGTGTCATAATTAATTTTATAAGATTAGACACGTAATGATTTCTTGCCTTGTTATTTGGCTACAGAAATGTTTAAAAAATAGAAAAAAAAGAATGGGCTCAGCTGTGGCTTGCCCATTATTGAAATTATTTACTTGATTTCCGGACATTATTTGGTCACTAAAAATGAAACCATTATGCACTAAAGGGTTCAACATATTTCCAACAAGTTCAGTACATGGGATGATAAGTGGCATATAGTCGAATCTACAAAATAAAAATACATGACTCGCTTTTCACTCAATGAAAAGTATGGACAGTACATACACCAACCTGTAGGACTTATTTTTTTAGGTATGGACAATGGACATGCTCGATACAAGTCATGACTTGTTTTTTTTTAACCCAAATCTGTTACATTCTTTGACCACTGAGTACCTAGGTTATTACACATTCAGGGAAAGTCTTAAAAATATCAATCAGTGTTGAAATAATGGGCATTGTATTACTCTGTGGATATGGTCATTACATAGTGGCCAAGTTTTAAAAAAGGGCTCTAGTTTTGAGTTACCCATCCCCTTGGTAGAACAAAAACCAACACTCTTATTGAAGGATAAATATAGAAGATTTAAGAATGGTGGTGTGTTGAAAATATTAAAGAGATATGAGAACATCCAGAAAGAAAGCCCCCAATTTTTTCGAACCAGGTTTTTTTTGCATATTTGGAAGGCTACCAGTTTGTTTTGAATCCACTGAAGTGTATAAGCCAAATACACAGTCTTTATGTAATAAGATGACGATTTAGTATTTAGTCGTGCACGACAGAAAATCAAAGCATTATGGTTTTCTATGGGGAGGGATTGATATTAGATAGCCGGCAAAGTTAAAAAAAGTTCAAACAAGTTTTGTGGTTTCCTTTTGTACTTGTTTGTGTTCAATAAACCTTCGAAACGTTCTTCGTTAGGTGGTCTACAACCGAATTTTCCAGTGCAATATGAGAGGAAAAATTTGTTACCTCAAAAAAATATGCCTCTGTCACTTTAAACGACCACATTATCAACAGACAACCACAGGGGACAAAGTGATCCTATGTGTCTTCCTGCCTTAAAAGGCAGACGTAAAAGTAAGAAATAAGAAATTAATTTTTTTGGAAAGGTGTGAAAACAATTTCAGAAACCGTGTATATAGTTTCATGTGTAGTGTAGAACAGTTTAGTCGTTAAAATACAAAACATTCCCCCCGATCATTTGGAAGAAATTTTTTAACTTTTAAGGAAAAATTGGGCAAAATTATGAAAAGCATGTCAAATTCCCACTCTGTGTTGGGAAGATATTCAGGGTAATGAGCACATGGGGTGAAAGCTGTGAACTATGGGGACGGGGGTGTTGACAAATCATTTGCAGTAGGCCACGCTTTTTGGAAGAACATTTGCAAGGATTCATTCCCCTGTTTGGATTGGTACAGATACCAGCCAGATCTCATACTTACCTTTTACCAAAGAGATGTTTTTAAATATGTTTTTCGAATGTTGCTGTTTTGGCACACTCTATTGTATGCCAATCTTAATAAGAACTATACCTTTCATCTTAACAAGTCGTTGCTTTTTTAAAAAATCACTTTTAACTAGAATTTCGCGATTCTTCTCGGCTTTCGCTCTCTGCTATATTCAAAGAATATAACTGTGGGCCGCCCCCGTACCCTGTGACCCTGGCACATGTGACCTTTGACCTATCAAAAAATGGGGCTGCCATGTTGCACCTATTACATAGTTTGGTGCCAATTGAACTCTAAGTTTTCAATTAGGTCAAATTTTACATTTTAGCCAGCCCATTTTCAACTTGACCTCAGCATGACCTTTGACCTTTCACCATGACCTTTGACCTCATCAACATATGAGGGATCCCATTGTGCGCCTATGACAGAAGTTTGGTTCCAAGTGAGTTCAAACTTTTCAATTGAGGTCAATTTAAAAAAAACTTTAACAATTTTGTTACACCACATACATCCATCCATCACACATACAACACGCACAACGGATTCTAAGTGGTCCTGGCCAGCTATAGCTGTGGCGGCCCCCAAAAATTCTTCTGTTGGAATTTTGATGGTAAAAAAGTGTTTCTATTTTTTAAGCTATGTTTTTATTTTTCCTTATAAAATGAACACTTTTAAAATAAATTGCTCTCCAAAAATTAAAAACATTTTCTAATGAGAGAATTAAATTTTACAATTCTTAAAACTACAGTCTAAAATCAAATCTGGAATCGACCATTTTCCTTGATGGAGGTCAAAACCAAAATTTATTTTTGGTCTTAGGAAGCTCGCTTATTTAAATACATTTCCTTACACCAATCCTCTTTCCGTTGATTTCAATGCCATTATCTTATCTTTTGTTCGCCTTTTATAACATCTGCAGGAAATGCCCCCGGGGGCACACAGGTGTTTCAAAATTGGACATTTCTGTAAATGTCTTATCCCAAGATCTGTAAAAAGAGCCCATCGATGCCAACTGACTCACAGTATGTGCTGGTACTAATATCAAACACTCAGGATTTTCTGTAAATTTTATTGAATCCTGACTAATAATTTATTACAACACTGCACCAAGCTCCTTTAACCTAACTAATTTCACTGAAGTGCCGATTCACTCAAACCAACACAATTTGAAATTTAGATATTTCATGATGAGTTCTCTCCAGACAAAATTATATAGTCAGCTCCATACCTTTAACATACACAATTATAAAGTTAAGACTTTAGTAATAAGAGTATAAACAAACCAGTTTTAAATCCAGTTTTCCTCCCTGCTAAGGGGGGGGCCAATTCAATCTTACACATCCCAGCAACACTGCGTGTGAGGATTTATTGGAGCAAAAGTTACTTGACCAGATGCCTTCCTGAGTCAATGTGCTGGATGCCCGCCATTAGCTCTCCTGAGCCGACTCCCTGTAGGTAGATGTTTCTTTTTAGTTACCAGGGACAAGCTACCCCCCTCCTCATCGATTTCATTAGAAACCCCGATATGGGCGACGGTTTAGCCTTCCCTTTTTTAGTCTTACATATTTCACATTCACAAAATGAATGAAACTTATGCATCGACAAAAATTATAACAACCTCGATAAGAGGCCTTTTGCACAGATACCATCTGGCACATCATCTATGTGAATGTATGGGACGACTCTCTGGACCAGAGACAGCTGCCCCCCCTCCCCTCAAGAATGTGGGGGGGGGGGGGATACAAGGAATTTGATTTCTCAAGAGTGGGAACACTGCCCTTAGAGGATTTTTGCCACCGTTGCCCTATATTAAAGGTTGCTGGGATAAAACTTGCAAGAGCTTTTCAATAAAGCAGGTGTTCCTCCTTCCTCTTAAAAACCTCACATAACTTGGAGACAAATTTTTTTTTTTCTCATCCCAAGGACAAGGCTCTTCCTACAAGACTTAATTGCTGGGAGAGTGTACAACACCTATTAATGAAGATTGCCATAATACATATTGGTGGATGGGCCGGTGGCCTACAGGATTTACAATAAAGCATACTGGGCTGAAAAATTGCCCAGGAACCTGATATTGTTAGATCTTCCAGACCCCTGGGAAGTGGTTAATGAACATATTAAACCACCAGATCATCTTCCACTTCCATGGTGTCTGAGCATTTAATTAAAGACGGAAAAACACCACTTTGACGCAAATACCTCAAAGTTCTTGCCAGGGAATCTAAAACTTTGCCAGAAAAAATCTTTGAGGGCCAATTACATCAAGCACACAGCTGTTTGACCCAATAATTCAAATCATCTCTTTATTTCTAGAGCAATTTTAAAGTTAGTGCACACAATTTGACACTGATATAAGTAGAGCCCGCACAAGCTATTACCTTTGCAGAAAATATAACAAGCCCTTTCAGGAATCTTGCCATAAAGACCTACACAGTTTTCATGAGTTTATTGACATCGCACCCTCTACATGCCCTTTCTCCCTATAAAGACGTGTTAAACTAGATTTAAAGAAAATACTATTTGCCCCATGACCTTTCAACACTTTACACAGATAAATCGTGGTACAATAATCAAAATTTAGTTATCAAAAGTGGTTGCCATTGATATTTTTTTTGGTTTAATTTAATCGTTTTGTATGATAAATGAGACTTTCAAACAGCTGTGAGCAACGGAGGCCCGCCTCAACAGAGACAAGGGGTGGAACTGGATCCCGTTTGGGATCCCATCTTAACATTGTAACTGTATCTGTTAACTCCGGTTGGGTGTTATTGTGCATCATCATGTTTTCAGAGAAGGTCAGTCACCATAGCAGATGCCAGATTTATCTGTGGAAAAGGTTTCTTATTGAGGTTAGTATAATTTTTGTGATGCAGACGTTTCATCCTTTTATGTTTTGTATTTAATCACCATCAGTATTTTATTTCCTTTTATTAAAAGACGTCGCCTGTTCTGTTTTTGAGTGCGTTCTTTAGGGTCCTTGGGCGAGTCACCTGTAAAAATCAGGCCGTCTTGTGTGTCATATGTCTCGGCATGACTAGTTTACATTGTTTTTTCAACTACTTATTTTGGTCTAGCTCTGAATTACAGTATTGTTTACCTTACTCTCTGTATTTGGCCTGTTGCTATTCAGAGTGCCTACAACCATTAACAAATCTAGAAACTGGCATACAGCCTTATTTTTTCCATTGTGTCTTACCAGTTATTATTATTACTTTACCATTGCCCCACTTTAAAAAACCCTTTTAGAAGCAACTTGATCTTGTATTCCTTCCACTAGGGACTTGAGTGAATGACAGAAAACACAACCTTTGGTGATTGTCCATCCATTGCATGAAAAAAATATCATCGTTCGACATGTAACAAATTGCTACAGCTAACCTAGACCTATCCCTGGATCTGGATCAATGTTTAACCTCCAGTAAAGCAGGTTCCTCCCCCCACCCGCATCAACACTAGAGGACTCTGGTTCCTAGAGCAATGACGGCAAGGTACCAGACCATGATCCCCTACTCTTTGCGATGAGGTCTGCAACTTTATGCTCATGATTGACTCCACTGACACAAGGGACAACACTTTACATGACATCTCCAACCATGAGGCCGCCGGGCCACCACTGTATCTCACCCTGCACATCCGAACGCAATGGTGGGAGCGAGGAGAACTTCCATATTCACACTAGCATTAGTGCTGCGTGATGATGCAATTATTCCCAACCTTCTAGGAACTATTTGAGTATGACCAAGAAATCCGACTCTCGCGGGGGCTCGACCAGGGCCGCTCGGTCGAATTTGTTTTACCCTGCCGACGGTTCATCAGCGCGTTTTTCTTCAAGAACCACTCGGCCAGCCCTCACCCTCCCTTAACACCTCTTAATACCCCTCTGCAAGGAATCATTTTGAGCACCTTTACCAAGCAATTTCTCTAAACAAAGCATCATTTCAAGTATTTTTAACAATACCCTCACCTCAAATAACCCCAGATGACCTTTTACCTCATTCCTGAACATTCCATATAACCCACTTAAAGGTGCAACAAAGATTTGAGGAACCCAAATATTGTGTCATAATAGTAATTTCATATAGATTAGACACTTAATAGATTTCTTGCCTTGTATTTGGCTACAGAAATGTCTTAAAAGAGAGAAAAAAAGTGATTTTGATTTGCTTGTATTTCAATATGAAACAGGTGGAATTTTGTATTTTCTCCTATACAAAATTAGAAATTTCATAATTTTTGTACCAAAGAAACATTTCTCAGCTTAATCCTTTAGATAGGAATATTTTTGATGGAAAGCTTTACATCAGGGCAAAAAATCAGTACTTTCGATTTTTTTAGGGACACCTGATATGTGAAATCTCTCGTTGCACCTTTAATAAGAATCATTCTGATCAACTCTGGTGAATGACCAGTTCTCTAGACAAAGCAGTATTTTGAGCATTTCAATGTTCTCAAGTGACCCTAGATGACCTTTGACCTCTCACCATTGAATATCCCACAATCCCATATAACCCACTCCATAAAGACCATTCTGAGCAACTTCGGTGAATGACCTTTTTCTGCACAAGAGACATTGTAAGTGCTTTGCACGATGACATTAAATGACACCTAGATGACATTTGACCTTGATTACCTTACATTTCATAACCCTCCTCCACCCAAGGGTCATTACATCCAAGGGCCATAAAAATCCATCAAGACATGACATGTGCCACAAGAAGCATCTTGAAATTGTTAACATTTCAACAGATAGCAGAGATGTAACAGAGGAGTAGTCCCATTTCATGAAAATCCAAAATTTGAACCGACGGGAAGGCCAAATTTTAGCGTGGCACCCAGGATTTTAGGGTACAAGACCCCTTCTCTAAAATAAATTGGTACTTAAAACTTGGTTTTTTTTATGGCAGTTTTTAACCTCTATCAATACATTTGAGCTCCAAGAAATTGAAAACAATATTATACAAAAATATTTTTTTACTTTATGGCCAAAATCCGAAATTTCCGGAAAGTTACATCTCTGAGATAGATTAACAGATTACAGATTAACACATCCTCACCCCACATCCCATAAACCCTGCAGATTGCATCTGCCAAGCTAAAACCCCTGTTTACAAGACACTTGGTTGGAAAGTTATGTGCATAAGATGTCTAACAAGGAGATGAAATGTGAAATTCTCACATATTTTAAGCTACAAACAACAAATGGCTTGATCACATTGCATTGATCAGTTATAATGGTCTATCTTGGGTCTATCATTGTGATCAGGTACAGTCTAGCCGTAGGCAGATCTACACACGGCTTCTTGCATAACATGACCAGAACTGCTACAATTTGTATTTTAAAACTTAGCTAACATACACTGTGGGCAATGTAGTCTTGCAGATTTTGATCCTTACTGGCCAGTGTATACAACAATTTATTATACAAAGTGCCATTCCTAATAATTTTTAACACACCACCTTTGAAATTTTTCTCCATCATCATCATTTATCTGTGGAGCACAGTGTACAACTTCTCCAATGCTGTGGTCCTGGACTAATCATTGTCGTTTTGTCTGGTTGCAGCATATTTTCAACAGTTCACTATCCCAAACATGTGACATACATATGATAGAAGTGACATACACGTTGCCGACTTGTCTCTTTTTTCCATTGGTGGTGTATAAAGATACTAAAGATTAGCTGGTTCATCAATCTCCTCTCTCTCATGCCGAGTCTATGCCCAAGGAACTTAAGCTATCGAGTTCTTACTCTTATCGTACTATAATTTGCAAAATGTTGTGTGTATCTTCTTCGCAAAAGGCTACGTCAGTTTTTCCATCCATATTGCTCCACTTCACATGAAGATTGATGTTTCCTTGTTGCTATGGAAAACCATAATATTTGTTTTATAAAAACCGTTACTAACCAGCGCTTCGCGTTGCATTTGGCGACGGCCGTGTTACTCCATAAAACCTATATGCAGTAACGCAATTAGAGGCGCGTAGTGTGAACGGGGCAGGGGAGAGAAAGAAATTTTGATAACACCTCCTTTATTTCGCTTTTGTTGTGGTTTGTGAATGACGGAAACATAACGGGTTAAGGACCACATGGGAAACTTTTTGAGAATAAAACTATTAATATACGGACATTACGGGAGTGCAATTAGATTTTATTATTTAGAAGATGGGAATGTACATAAGGTACATGATCTGATGGAAATACGGTTATAAAAAAATTTAAGACTAACGTATGTTGTGACGGGAGAGTCAAACTGTAGGATGACATCAATCATTCGGGGGTTGCAGGAGTTTGGAGAAAAGAAAAATGATTGTCGATATAACGGCAACTACTGGTAAGAACACGGGAGTTATTAAAAAAGTTCTGAACACGAAAAGGTTTGATTCGATGTCGGAGGATCGTAAAGCCAACGATGACGATAACTATACAGGAGTTTGAGAGGCGCTTCGTTTCAGTGATCTCTTCCCCCGGTTTGCCCCCTCCCGTTCGTTTCCGTTTCAAGTGACGCTTCCATTTTAGTGATTGCTCTGCTCCCGTTATAACAGATTGCCTATACTCAATAAGATGCTTGGTGCTTGTCATGGTGTAAATGGTGTACATTGGGATAGTGGTCGAGTTCATTGATTTCGGTATTATGTGGTAAAGGCAAGAGTTGGCAAATGCTTTAATTGTCTTTTCCATCTTTTGTTGGAAGAACCCAAGATCGCATCCTATAAGAACTGTGACACATGTTGTGTGTTTGACCACAGCCTCACTTTGGGTGGTTATATGTATGGTTGGGTTTCTCTGTAACTCCTCCACTTCCAGAAAGCCATCCAAACTGGTGCTTTGCACCTTTAGATCACTTGCACAAGATGCAGCCATAGACCCAAGATATCCGAAATGCTCACGATTGATTGGACTGTCGTCGACTTGGAGTGTAGGATGATGATCAAGTAGCTACTGGCATGCATTATAATGAGAATATACTAAATTTGCATATCCTAGAATTTTCAACGATGCCTATATTTTTCATCTAACCATCTTAGAATACTAGATGCAATTGCACCAACATTCTCACATAGCTCTTTTTCCATGTAATTGTCAAATGATTATTTGCATAACTTTGGTTATTAAGTAAAATCATGGGAAAAAAACATGGACACGGAAATTTCCGCTCCAGTTTTTTATTAACTTTTGTTTTTTTGCATTTAAGAATGGTTATTAAGATGAAATCACACCTGCAGATTCCACACCACTATAAATTATTTGGTCTGGCACTCTCTGGCTGAAAAGTGTTGGGAAAAAAAAAGGTTAACAAAAGTGTCAGGCCAGTTCAAAGTTAAAATTCAAAGGTAGTTAAAAAGTGAACTTTCTGGGTCATATTTTG
Organism: Ophioderma brevispina; assembly: GCA_023653785.1. Taxonomy (NCBI): domain Eukaryota; kingdom Metazoa; phylum Echinodermata; class Ophiuroidea; order Amphilepidida; family Ophiodermatidae; genus Ophioderma; species Ophioderma brevispina. The sequence goes on from JAMKCH010020347.1 coordinate 94,745, forward strand.
TGTAGGAAATTATTTTTAAATGATTGCAATCACAATAATCAAGATCAAAAAGTGTGTGAGACTTTTCTACAGAGTAATTGCAAGTACTAATTTTAGCCCCCGCCCCCCAATTTGGACTACCAGCCATTTTTTGAGAAGTTCTCACAACTCATTGTTGTCTTCACAATTCCGTGCTTCAAAAAATGTGGTCAACCAAGTAGAATTTCGTTGCGTGTGCGGGAATCATCCCATTCACTATTGTGTTAAGTTCTGAAGTTAACGAGAACTCAGCATTGATTCACGCAAATACCGTCACGAGAATCTTGTGCGAGAATCTGATTCTCGGATTCTCAACCGAAATTCTAACCCTGTTTCACCTTGGAATGTTCTGGTCTGGCCTGAATGGGATACAGGTTAGAGGTCCAAGGTAACCGCCTAATTTAAATGGCCTTCGTTAGTGATAATACCAATTTTAATTAGGCTATTTATACACGTATAACGAATGGTCAATTTATTTGCTGGCATTGCCCAAATGAGCAAGCTGAAAACCCTGTCTTTATTAAAACAACGATGGTTTAGTACTTTTCAAGTAAATTCTTGTTTATGGGATAAATACTAAGCCGCAAGCCAAGTTCAAACTTAGGTTTTTGGTATTCCTTTCTATTTGTTTATCAATAACATCTTGGTCGTGTTCTGCAACCAATCAAGTGCAATTTAAGTCCATCCAAAAAGAGTTAATTTTTGCTAAAGCGTTACAATTATGCCCGAGGTTCCAGGTCAAAACCTATTTTCCACCTATTTTAAGAGTAATACATGTACCCCTCTTCTTCACAAAGACTGACAAAGTGTGTAATTTTTGGACCTTTCCTGGATACTCCACTACTTCATTTCAAGAGAACATTACACTTTGAAAAAAATCTTGGCAAACTAGCCACAAAAGATAATATCAATGCATCTATCCTGACGCCATTCCATTGACTCTGACACAGTGTAAACCAATGATTAGGAGTACTTCCCTGTGGTAATGTCTCACACACACACAATGACAAGACACATCCTGATGTGGGAATACCTTTAAGGTCATACTCTGGGAGCCAAATGCATCTGGCTCCGTTCCTATGTGTCTGAAAAAGAAAGGCCATACGTAAAAAAAATTATCGCTACCTTTTGGCTAATTCGTATGTATAGGCCAAAACAGGCTATTTTTCACTGTATCTATAGTGAGTAGTTGTCCTTAGGCTATCACCTAGCTCTAAGTGCTTGGTCTTCGGCTTGATGTTTGAACTTTTGGCGCAACATGCAAAATATTTTTTTCCACTACAGTATACTCAAATTTTTTAGCTACAACACTGGTATTCTCTCATACAAATCACAAGCCAGAATTTAGTCCCCAATTAAACTGCAGCAATGGTAGTACTAGGTTTTGAACTGGAAGACCTTCCAACACCCTAGCAGGGGGAATCCTAACTAGTGGCCTGCTCTTATCATGTTTCAAAAACATATTGCACTCAGTAGTTGCGGATTTAAAAGGAAAAAAGGCCCTTTTAGCATGCTTTAAATAAGGTGGGGCCCTCTCCTTTAGCGTCATAGCGTCAAAAAGCAAGGGCGCAATATCGCACTTCATTGCGACTAAGGTGTTTCGAGTGGGCCCTGATAAGAATGTTTTAGGTGGGCCCTGTCAGCAGCTGCTGACTCTTTAATCCGCCACTGGCTACTCAGACTGTCCACCTGGTTACTTGTGGAATCCCTGTATCTCGAAACCACTATAGACCGTAATCCTCAAGGAGGAGTCCGAACTGTTTAAACTCGGATTTTAAACCGAGGTTATGCCTTCGTCAAAGCATTCGGAAGCCCTTCCATCATGCACATGGCCACGCAACTGGAGCTGCCACGCATGGGAACCATCCATAAGAAATGTGGTGTCCAACAAATACCTACCCTGTTGCTAGAGATTGATTGCCAAGAACTGTTTAATGCATATTCTTAGGGGTCCTTAATAAAAGCCATACATAGAGTTAAAAAATCCCTAGCACTTGACTGCTTCAAAGATTAATTAAAAACCACCTAAATGAAAGATATGATATAAGCAACCACATTAATCAAATTACTGTTCACAATCCACGGTTGGATGCCACAGCTTTTAAAAGTTTAGTCAAAATTCTTTACGGTGTACAAATTTATCAGTTTGTTGTAGAAAATGGAAAACAACAATGTACTATGGAGAAGGGTTCAAGCTGCTGTTTTTTTTCCTTTCAACATTTTCTCTGGAAATTTGATGCAAATGGTGGGAAAATTCCTCATGCATGACTGTTCTGACTTCGCGGGCCCATTGGGGGGGGGGATTTCTCAACTTTACAT
>JAMKCH010020348.1:0-35350 GCA_023653785.1 Ophioderma brevispina
ATAAAAGAAATGCAAGAGATAAAATAACATAGACAATTCAGCTACTTTTAGCAATTTTCCCGCCTTTATTTGATCATAACTTTGGACTGAATGTCCAATTTCAACCAAACAAAAAAGCAAAATAAAATCTCTGACTTTGCAATTAGCAAATTATTCTAAACTGTCTCATAACCTACTCCATCAGATTTTTACCTAGATTCCCCCCTTCAGAACCTTCAGAAATTTATACTGTATGAAAAAGCCTGGAGTAGCTTTCTAACATAAATCTCCAATTCTGCTTTTGCTTCTGCTTGACTTACGCAGAGACCTACTGGTCTATAACGGCACAGTGCACCCAATTATGCTATTATCATTTGGACTGTGGGTAAATATTCCAACTCGCCACTGGGTAACTCGCTTTTTCATAACTCGCCCCTTTTTAAACTCACCATTCAAGCCATGCACTGTTCTAAAAGTTGCCACAGCCTCGTTCGTTCATGTGCACTTCGCACCCGTGTTTGCAAGACGAATCAATCAATCAGTGGACCCATTCACTAGTCGTGCACCGTACACATACACGCAATGCGGCTACGTGAAATCGCGAGTTTGGTGGATTGTATCTGGTATCTCAACTTGTGCGGGTAACTTTCAAGGGGGGATTTACAAACATAAGTGTGATTAGCTGATATCAGCTCAAGAAACTATCTTGAAAAAAAAATGTCGACGAAAAGTGTGAATGTGGCATCAACGGTGGACATGCCGGAATGGGGGCACAAGTAAGGACCCCTGCGATGACAAACGGGAGATGCCTCGTCTCCCTGCACCTGCACGGCCGGAAAAAAAAAAACATCACACCAACCATGAAACAGCTACAGCGAATCCCAATGTCACTGCAACCCCCTGCCCCATCTGGAATGCGACAAAGGTAGGAATACAGATCAAGGCTGACAAGAGCACGATTTCATCTTGCTTCACCGTAGTGGTGCATGTTCATGGTGGCGACTTTTGTTGGTCCTTTTATCTTTTTAATGATAAAATCCAGTCACCATGATAACAGCATAAAATATTACACTTAATCATTTTTTATGTGGACTTGGATTTTTATTGTTTTCATTTTTGTACCATAGCCTGTATATTATAAACACAACAAATGAACAATAAAAGCCTAAGCCTGATACACTATTCAGGGTCAGAAATTCGGTGAGAATCCGAGAATCGATTCTCACAAAGATTCTCGTAATTGATTTGCGGGAATCAATGTTGATTCTCGAAACTTTAGAACTTAAAGGGGCATTTTCGTGATCCACAGCCTCGTCCCCCCGACTTGCCAAAAAAAAATAGATTTTTATTCATCTGACCCTTTAGCCTTGGTAATCCAACATATCCCAATCTTACGTGCAAATTTCGGAGAAGATTCGCATCTTCAAGAAATTCGCAATTTTACAGCACCGTTTCACCTATGGGACCTGGGAAACGAGCAACTTGCTCATAACACAAAACCGAGATCTGATGAGCTCGATTGTTGAGAAATCTTTTTCTCAAAGATATCTATGAATCAATTGATAAAAACAGGTGCTGAAATCACGAAATACACCTTTAAAAGCCAGAAAAATAGATTTGCCGAGCAGAGCGATGAGCAAGTACAAAATGTTTTTTATGCTTGTTTGTCAAAAAAAAAGTATCCTTAAAAAAACTTAAAGTACTAACTTTGAGTTGAATTGATCCAGACATTTCGGGGTAGTACTAGTAGAAGGGTATTTCATGAAGTTGGACCTTGGTGTCCCCTGTTTGTGTTGGCATCATTAACGTCTACCTTTAAAATAGACAATACATACAAGGAAATGACACTTGTACTACTAGCAAGAAAAAATACACACTCATGGTTATTTTGCTTGATATGTTTAGGTTAATTTCTCTTATTTGTATCATTGAACCCAGTCACATCACATCTGGATTTTGATATTTTACCTAGAACTTGATTATTGTTAATTTTGATACCCTTAATTGTAGTTCCCCGGCATTTGCAGCTATTTCGTCTTTTTTTGAATGATCATGTGTACCTGACCAAAATTCACGGACCCCCCTTTGTGTAGTCTGCAAGAATTGCAGAAGTTAGGGATTACTCTGGTCGTAGTATGCGTGTTGTCTGTGTAGCTTTGGTGTGTGTCTGTGGTCAAATTTTAACCCTTCATATATTTGCAATGCCGTATGAGTTCCGTAGGGCTACGATGATGTAACTTGGTGGAGAGGAGGGGGCGGGTTAGGGTGAACCATGTTGGTGACCTTATGGTGACTGGTGACCTCATGTGACCTTTGGCATGTCAAAATTGTTTAACCCTTTCCCCGCAAGGCTTGTGTGCAGTTATCTTGAGTTTTCGTAAGCCGTATATGAGGTAACTTGGTGGAAGGAAGCTGGGTAAAGTTCTCAACCTGATTAGATGTTGGCATATTTCTGGCAATTACGTATCAAATGATTAATCAATGCAGAAATCAGCGTAATTGCTATATTTTTTGAAACGGTACTCAGATATGTTATTTTCTTCACTTCACGAAAACCCATTATGGTGCACATCTTTCTTTGCCCATTTTGAAAGTTCCTGATCCTGCGCTTAGGTATCATGAGCTAAGTAATATGCATATTGCGTAATCGCTAAAAATGGTGCATCGGAATGCAAATTCCTTTGCGATATGAAAAAACGACTATACCACACATCTTGTGTGTTTGAATCAATGGAGGGGTACGTTGGAGTGTGTGGGGAAGGGTGGTGTGTTTGGGGGCCCGGGTGGGGGGTTGGTGATGGGGTGCATTGGGGAGGTGGCAGGGTGGTTGCGTCGGGGAGGGGTTGGGTGATGTGGCGTTGGGGTGGGGTTCGGGTGATGTGCGTTGGGGTGGGGGGTGGTGTTGCGTCGGAGTGGGGGGGGGGTTTTGGTGGTGCGTCGAGTGGGGTGATCGGGAAGGGTGGGTGCGAGTGCGGTGTGACCTTTGACACATGCACGTGACCTTGTGACCTCATGTGACCTTGGGTAACCTCATGTGACCGTTGGTGACCTTGAGTGACCTCAATGTGCGTGACCTTTGGCCCTTCACAAATAGGTGTGTCAGGGAGGGGTTCGTTGGATGGGGTGCGACAGGGAGGGGGTGGGGTGTGTCATGGAGAGGCAGGGTGGGGGTGCATTGGGGGCAGGGTGTTGCTTACCTCATGTGACCTTGGTGACCTCATGTGCCTTTGTGACCGCGTGGTGACCTTGGTGACCCCGTGTGACTTGGTGCCCCTGTGTGACCTTGGTGACTCCGTGTGACCTTGGTGACTCCGTTTGACCTTGGTGGACCCCCCGTGTGACCCCCCATGTGACCTTTGTGACCCATGTGACCTTTTGTGAACGCCCATGTTACCTTTGTGACCCATGTTACGTTTGTGACACCCTTTGGCCTGGTGACCCTGTTACTGCGTGACGCCCATGTGGACCCAATGTGATTCTCGGGTGACCCCATGTGACCTTGGTGACCCCATGTGACCTCGGTGCCCCATGTTTCCTCTGTGATGACCTCGGTGACCCCATGTTGCCTCGGTGAACCCATGTTGACCTTTGTTGACCTCCATGTGACCCTTTGTGCCCCACATCACCTTTGTGACCCATGTCACCTTGGTGCCTCATGTCACCTTTTACCCCATTCACAACCGCGACGGCAGACACACTAGCGGTCAAGCGACGCGACACAAGTAAAAAGTTTTATTATTTTTGTAAAGTGGGGCCCTTTTTGCTCATATAACATTTGTAAATCAAACATAGTCCGAAGATTTCACAGGGTAAATTGCGAAATTTTGCTTTCTTCATGTGCAATATTTTGACAGCTGGTAAATCAGAGGTCTGGTTCCAAGAGTCAACCTGAAAACTGATGAAAACCGCAGTTTCATCTCGATATCAATTAGTGTATGTCACCAGATACCCTGTTTTGTTAACAATGCCTCAATCATCTATGCCAGAGCAGGTCAACTCATCTGGATGGCTTTATTCTGCAGATTCGTATTTTATTGTTGTTAGAAGCAGAACTGTGTGTGTGTGTTTATTTTCCATTCGAGTAACACAAAATAAACTGCCTTTCTGCCAGATGTGGTTGTTTAGTAGCATTGTGTAATATACATGTGTATTAACCCTACCCCCAAACTATCTTTTACAATTGCAGAACAAATACTACACTACAAAAACTATGGCACTGAGAGAGAAAATGCACCTTCTGTTTTCTTCTTTCTGTGTGGTTTTCCTCCTCTTGTTTAAAAAAAAAAGCTGAGAAAATCTGTATTTTACTTGTTTTCAGCTCAGTCAGTGTTGTAAGTATTTTGGAGTACTTCATAAGTTAGGGTTAGGACCGTACAGATTAAAAGGTTGCTGTTTCAAATCTCACTGAATTCTATATTATTATTGAATTTTTTTATTAGAGTTTAAACAGTGAAGTATAAAATCAACTATAAAATTGGCACAATAATAAGCTTTACCAGGCTGATTTGGTGAATGGCCCATTGTCATATCCTTGCTCTTTTTTAATGCTAAAAAATGTAAAATCCAAGAAAAATGAATTTGTACATTGTGGGGCAAAGTTATAGTCCAGAGATGTAACTTCTTCCGGAAATTTTGCGAATTTCCCGAGTTTTTGCCATAAATAACAAAATCTGAAATGTAAAAAAAATATTTTTTTTTCTTTTGCAATTTCTGAGAATCAAAGTAACATTGATAAGGTAAAACTGCATTTTCAAAAACCCAAGTTAAGTACCAATTTATTAGGGGTCTTGTACCCTAAAATCACATTAATAAAAAGTTCCCAGGAGCTTTACCGGAAGCTCGCTAAAATTTTGGCCTTCCAGTCGGTTCGAATTTTGGTATTTTCAGGAAATGGGAATAAGAACCCTGTTACATCTCTGATACCGTATCATCACCCACTATTATGACAACATAAGTCATATTAACGGTGCTATGTGCTCATTTAATAATAGTAGTCATGGAGACTGATTGAATAGGCCCACTGGTAATTTGGTACTTTTCAGTGTGGAATATCCATCAAAATATTGAATTCATCATAAAACACTAAACCATCAAATACCATACCCACAGTCAACTTAAACCAAGAAGTGGATTGTATCATGCATGATCCAGACCTTTGCAAATGGGGGGGGGGGGTCAGGTGTGCCGAAGCATTTTCCTGAGGGGGAAAATTTGGGTCTTCTCCATAGACTGTACAAAAGGAATCAGTTCATTTGTGGGGCTGTTGTGGGGGGGGTAGGGTTTCTGAGAGGGGGACGGAATTGGTATTCTTACGCTCTGTGCAATTCTTGTTTGTTTTCTATTGAAAGTTATCAAAAGGCAATGTAGAATTCCTTAGATTTATTTCCTAGCTCGTCTCAGACATACTGTATCATTCATGACGTCAGACTACGCCCCAAGAGCCTAGCCTATGAGTGTAAGAAGAGAAATAGACTGACAAATGATCAACTTGCGGAGATAATGCTGTGTCTATGCCTAAACCCTTACAATCTGGATCATACGTGTGCCAGAAGGCCAGCCGTTCTTCCTGTATGTTTCAATTCAGTGTTCATAAAGATCAGACAGGATGTCCTTTTGACCAGTTGAAGGGAGTGCAAAGTGCATTGAGTAGAATAGTCTGCACCTGAAGAAGCCAAAATTTGCAAAGTGAGACAAAAAAAGGCTAGACATTGGCATGCATATTAACCATTTCCGTTGCTTGGTGACACCCTAACCCCTAACCTAACTATAACTTGAATAGTCTAGCTCTATGTTAACCAGGTTTTAAAATAGGGATATTAAGCTGACTGTTCTTAAATCTAATGTTGAGGTGTGATTGACTATAAGGTTGGCCAAAAAAGATCTGTTCATCAGCCATCCTTGTCAGGCCATTAGCCATTCCAAAAACAAGTTAATTTTAAAGTGATCGTCGATTTATGTCTATTTTTGTTCTCTACTGAATTGATAGCCTGGCACTTTGCATATCCCCCACAAGTACCGTGGGGAACAAACTTGTAGTTTTTTATGATAAAAGCAATAATCAGTAATGCACATTGCAAGCCCCTATGCATACTGTGACTAATAATATTGAATGGTTAACCATATAATTATTTCGCGAGGTTTTTGTTTTATCTTGGTATGAATGGATTTGAGGGCTCAATTTCCACAGTCAGGACGACATTGGAGAAAAAACTCCTTTCAACATCTGAATATCAAAATTGCTAACTACCATCTAAATTAGGGGGGGGCAGGGGGGGATCTCCCCAAGAAGATCGGAATCATGCACCTTAAACCAAAGTTTAAAATAAATTCCTTAAAAAGACAAGGGCGAGTCAAGGGCAAATATCCCTGTACAAGTTATGGGCAGCTATGGATAAATAAGATGACATTTTGTGGGAGTTTTTTTTGCAAGTTGACTTGTGTGACTTTTTGCACATACTTTAGCCTGGCATACATGAACGTAAATATTTCACCCAATGACTTCATTTTATTTTTCTTAATTTTACTAACTTCTTTCACCCAAAATACTTAATTTTCAAAATGTTGTCAAAAATGTTCCAACCACGCATTTGCTCTATTTCAATTCATATACCAACTTAGAACATTCGTTACCTCATGACATCTTACCTGTCAATTCCTCCACACCGATTGATCGGAAATCTCACATTTTATAAGAATTGTGCAATTGCAATCTATCTATACTACTAAAAAATGAATCAAAGGTCACGCATCTAGGTAAAGGTTCACACACGGGGGAAATGGCACCAGTACGCTAGAACTGAGATCTGTCTGTCCAACTATGCGTTTTGACGCACTTTGACCTATGGAGCTGATGTTTGGCATACAGGTAAAAAACACACCCTGAGGTTTATTATCCGAGTTTCAGGGTGACCCAAAAAAATCACGTCATCTGCAGGAGGTCAATTTGCATAAAAATCCTTATAAATGCAAAAGGACCGCAACCTGAGCAAAGAACAATTCTGGCGGTCAAATTGTCACACACACCAGACACAGTTTGCTTCAATTTGCGCAGAAAGCCCACGTAAACAAGAAGCTGGGTGACCACATAGTTACATCTATACTTGAACTGCAGATCATTTTTGCAACCCTAAAACTACTACTGCCCTCACTGTAAATATTGTACATCGTAGGCCCTAATGCACTTTCAACGACATGTCTAAATATAATAGTAGAATGAGTTCGTATTATCAGTCCGACTCATGATCTCAACATATGCAGCAAATCCAACCATGCATTTTCTCTAAGCCTCCCTTCATAAAAGCAATAATCAGTCCAACCGATTTGATCGTGGAAATTTTGAAACTGTTTATATCAATAAATCAAACTGAAAAGGTCTTAAAGAGACATAGAAGATTTCCAGAAGAACGCCCCATTTTTTTCTCAAACCCCTTTTTTTTTACATATTTGACATGCTACCAATGTAGTGATAGCACCTGACGTGAATACGCTGAATCAACTTCGTCTTTATGTATAAGATGATGATTTTAGTAGTTTCTGTCGTGCACGACAGAGGCATGGTTTGTGCTATAGGAACCATTGCGATAGCAAAGGCAAGTTCAAAACCAGGTTTGCGGTTTTTTTTTGCAAACCTTTTTTGTCCAATAAACTTCGAATGTTAGTCTCGGTAGGTGGTCTACAACAACTGATCAGTGGGCAATTTTAGAGAAATTCGTATCCTAAAAAAAATTTCCCCCCCACCATCTCCTCCGTCACTTTATGGGCATTTTCGTGATCCACAGCATAGTACCCTAGTCCCCCACAGCATAGTACCCTTGATTTACCAGGGTAATGGCCCTTGATTTACCAAGGATATGGGCCGATCGCTATAGCCTCGTTCCCAGAAGCCCAAGATTTTACCGGAAGTAGTCAACATTTTTGGTATCACAGAAAGCTATTTTTTCCTCATTAACCCTGTGAATATTTAGTCAAAAGGATACGACCATCCAGGAATCTGCTTTACTTACCTTCAATCCGATGTTGATGTAACAAATGCATTGTCCCGTTAGGCAGATGCCAACCTCCCATAAATAATCTTCCCACCATAATATATATTCATTCGATCCCCTGTATGACGACACCCCCCAATGACGTCATACCCACAATTCCGCTTCCTCTTTTCGTCTTGGAATTCGAACAAAGATGGGAACGTTAATGTTTAACTCTCTGAGTCTGTCTAAATTTTTTGGTCAAATTTTACTTTTTTTTTTTTTTTTTTTTTTTTTTTTTTTTTTTTTTAAATGTTTTTTATTACGTCCCTGGGACTGTATTTTTGTCATTTTTTCGTGTTGCGAAATCGGTATTTTAAGGACTTCATACCTTGACTTTTCGTCGGGTTGTGCAACACCCAAACCCGCATAATTCACCCCTAGGCCTACTATCGTAGGGCGTGGGCACTGCAGCCACGTGTCATATCGCTAGTCCTATTTCCCCCTACTATCTTTATATTGTTTTTTATATATCTTATATATTTTACGTTATATTTGTGATTACAATGCTTGTGCGGATTGTAATTGTATCGGGCTGGCACGGTTTTCGTTCTCGTTTTCAAATGGCGCCCGGTTGTACATTTTATAGTTTATTCACGATCATTCCCTTCAACACAATTAGCGTACACTCTTGTGGGTTTACTACCTACTAGTTTCCTGACTGCTTTCTTTTCTTGCCGCCCTTTATGTCAACGAGGTTTGCCTTGATTAAAGGAGTTGTAGGATTGTTTGGAAAGCTTTTATAAATTTCTATCTAGACTTAGTAAATTTGTATTCGGGTATCCCCGCCTTGGTGCGTTCTCAGGGGCCGAGTTTGTTTCCTTATAGGCCGCCGGCGTACGTGACTTGTTCATTCGACCGAGTCGCCGTCACGGAACCCCCAACCCAGCTGATGCCCGCTGGTTCTACTCCGGGGCGAATAGTTGCGCCGTGCGGAGCGGTCTCGTGGGATGCACCTGGTTTGCTCTGAGTTTGGAACGGGTATATCTGGGTTTTCGTCCCTTCGGTCATCACAACTTGGACGGTGTAGGGAGTTTGACCGGTAGTGAGCGGGAGCTCCTCCGCGATGGTAATCGGAGGGTCACCCGCCGTTACACCGGCTTTGGGTCTGGTGTTTGTCCAGTCGCCCGCGCCTCAGGGGTGCGTTAGACTGATAGGATACTGGGCGTGTGGTAGCCGTCTTCGGTACCCCCCCCGATCACAATTCCACCGCTATAGTACCCATTGCCGTTACAAGGGAGTACCTCCGCTGCGCTGTAAGCGGGGGTTCACCCTCCGTTAGAGGGTTCACCCAACCCGCCCCGGTGTCGTGTCAGTCGCCCCGTGCCCCAGGGGTGCGTAGACTGGCGGGATACTATGCGTGTTGTTTGTCCACCGTTTTCGGTCACCCTACGATAACGGAGATCGACCGCTATGTGTCCCACCGTCACCTAAGGTGTTGTGTCCTTCTAGGGTCCGCTAACGGCGACGCTGCACCCGTGGGCAGCGTCTACCCGTGGCGGTTCCAGCTGCAAGCACGCCCGTGCTCCAGCGAAACCCACCCGTCGACGTCGGGCCCTTTTTCCTCTATATCTATAGGTCATTTAACGGGCTTTTATACTGCCTGGTCTCGAGCTTTTTGCCCTTCATCAGCATCTGGGTGATGTCCCGCCTGTTGGGGATCCATCTGGCATCTCTTCCGCGCAAGTAATACCCGCCCTTGCATGCGTAAGCCGATCCGCTTGGATTGCCTTGGCGGGAAAAGGGGGTGGTTCGCACGGGCATGCCGTAGTAACCGGGCGGCTGGGGGGTTGGCCCACTAGGTTGGTCTGCCCTCTTTCTTTCCGCTGGGTTGCCTAGCTTCGTATTGCTACGTGTCGTCATGAATCAACCCTGGTTTTCGATCATCTTAACCGGTTGATGTCGGTGTTTTACCCTTCCTCTCTGTCAGTATGTCATCACTGCTACTGACTCCTGTTTACCTCCAACTCCAGCACCGTTGACATTCGGTCATCGGCGCTGGAGTAGGCCTGTAAAGGTGACCATTTGTTGAAGATTGGTCATTAGTTTATTCTTGCAGTATACACCCTCGGGTTGTCCTGTTCGGGCGCGGGTGTAGGCGGGGGTTGCGGTGTGATTACTTTGCGTCACACAGTGGTATGCTTTTACTTTTATTACTGGTGGACGTGTCCGTTCATGTACTTGGTGCCTTTTGTTATAATAATACGTCGCATACATATAGACAGTACATCCACAGGGGGCTTTTGGCTACTACCGATTGAATACCTGTTGATGAGACGATTGGCGATTGAATTTCTCAGTAGCCCTAAATTGTGGGTCAGATTCCGCCGTAATTTATGCCATATCAATCGCTTTTCTGTGATCGCTTTTCGATCGAAAGGTTTGGGTATCCGCTCGCCCTCTGGCGATGGATACCCTAGATGAAATGTTAGACAATTAATTTAGTCTTTTTGGCTTAAGTTGTGTGTCGGAAGACTCGGCCAAGTCTCCACCGCCCCTGCTATATTTATATTCGGAAGTGTGGTCAGTATGCGGTTGTGGCTTTTAATCTCTACTAAAGCGTGTGTGGCACGCGCCGCCGAGCCTCTCGCTCGTTCGGTTTTGTGCCCGTCCCCGTGGGGGGGTCCTTTTATTCTCAACGCTATAGCATGGATTCTCAGCTCCGTATAGGCACTTCACCGCCGCCCTTCACCGGCCGCCCGCGGTGGGTTTTGTTTTGCCTTTATTTTGAATGACGGTGCAACCCCTCTCAATCTCCTGCGGGGATGGATTGATTGGGTTGATAATAGTCTTTGCTTTTTCAAATGACATGGACTTATTAGTTTTATCACTGGTGCTTTCAATTAATAGATATTGTTGAAAGGGGGTATCACTCCATTCTATCTATGTCTGGCTTGGTTTGTTCTGATCATGGCGGTGTGATTATACTATACTATTATAAGTAATGTTTATACCTCTATGTTGTTGCATAATTATCCTTTCCCCGCCAGAAGCAGAGTTTCTGTACATGGTGGGATAGACTATTATTTTATCATATACTTTCAATGTTTATATAATATTAATAGTTTCCACTCTTGGTCTGGCATCGTGCTGCAGACTGGATTTATTACAATCCCCTCAGCATTGTTATAAGTGAGAGAACTTTTGGTGTCCTTGGTCTGGTTTCGTTCAGCACAAGTATTCTTATTCTGTGATTTCCAGCCTGCTATGATATGATGAGTTGGTTTGCCTACGGGCCCAACGGTATTCCTCTTTAATCCTTGGAAGCATCGATTTGCACTTAGCCGATATGTTTTGCTCTAAGGTCCGCTGGGATCTTTTATATCCCACTTGGTGTTCCTCTTGGTCATGCTAATTGGATTTCCCTGGATTTCCTTTCCTTCCCCATTCGCCGGTTTGCGTCCCCCTTAGTATTCGATGATAGGGGAATGCTGTTGGGGGCTAGGTATTCGGTGCCACTCCCTTTTACTCGGCGATATTTTTTTTTTTCCTTAGACTTTAGAGTTTTTTTGGAAATCTGTTGATTCTCTACTCTCCTGGCTGCCTTCAATCCAGTTGTTTAGGCCTTGGAGTAATGGTTGGAGCTGGTATGTTGATCGGGTACTCTCCTCCGACGTTTTTTGTCTGCTGAGAATTCTTTGTCATGTCAGCACCCTTTCAAAAGTTTACTGATCATTCGTTTGAGGTGGTCACGTCTCACGGCGACATCAGAGTAATCCTTTCTGAATGCTTTTTCATTTTCATGATGAATAGGCATAGTATGACTATTGATTCCCCCGGAATGGGGTTCCAATCTCTGGTTTGCCTTTTTTCTTCATTCTGGTGGAGATACGTGATACACTTGGGTTGCTGTACTATCCTGAAGGCTTTTACTCCCCGGGGTAGGCTTCGATACTATAGCTGTTGAAATCGGAGTGGGCTTATGTCGCCTTGGCAAGATCTCCTCATCATCTGTTTTCCGCTCCTCGACACTCGCTTGCCCTTGGGGCTCAAGTCAGTGGGATATGGGGCTGGCTGCATTAGGTACAGTATGATAACTCATGTCGTCCCTGTCCTACGCTGTGGCGGGTTTTCTCGCAGAGTACTGTGGCCGTCGAGGGTCTTAGGATTTGGGTCTCTTCCGCCCTTCCTCCGTCTCCCTCACTCGGGATGCCCCCGCCTCTCGGCCCGTCATGGGCCCGAGGGTGCGATTGGGTCTATGGCTCGAACTGCTCTGAAGCCTTGTAGACCCGCATACTTGGGAGTAAACATCTCAGTTATATGCGCCGTGTGTGTTGTGCACGAGGGGGTTCTGGTTTTCGTGTGACGTCTCCTCTAGTTACGTCGCTTATCTGGCCAGTAATTTTTTGCATGATCCACTCTTTCCGGGGCTCAGCGAATTTATTCTCTTAGTAAGTTGTGTGCTTAGGTTTCATGCTATTTGTAGTGGCATGTGACCTTGCGCGACTCCTTACACTACTTCGAATTGCTTGCAATTCATTTCATACTTATTTCGATTCACGCACTCCAGGTGTGACGTTTTGAATCCTGTCCTGCAACCGCCTCCTTGTACCTTGCTAATCTGGCGATGTTAATGCCAAATTTGTTACTCAACCTCGGATTGAAGGTAAGCATTCCCTGGATGAGTCTGTAAGAACAGTGGTGTTCTATGACGCGTAAGGAATGCTTTCTTACCTTCTCCGATGTTGATTCCCTGCCCGTCCCGCCCCCTGCAGGATGTTTATCTTGTCGGGGTAAGACGAAAAGAGGAAGAGTATTGTGGGTATGGCGTCAATTGGGGGGGGTGTCGTCATACAGGGTGATCGAATGAATATATATTAATGTGGGAATTATATTTAGGGGATGTTCTTTTCAGCATCTGCCTAAAGACAATGCAATTTGTTACAACAACATCGTATAAGGTAGCAAGCATTCCCTCCCTTTTTTAACGATTCATATAACACCACTGTTCTTACATTTTGGTTTTGGAGTTATGAGCGAAATGTGCCCCCATTTTTGTCGACCAATATTATTTGGACACAGTTCCTCTATGGGGCTTAAAAAATCACTTTTTTTCGTTCTCACAGACAAAGGGATTGAATATTGTTGCGAAACTTTACAGATGGGGTTTTGGGGTGAAGGCCGATCTATCAAGTTCAAAACTTCCATATCCTTATATCGGGCCCTCCCCCTTTAAAGCATACGTAATTTCAATGCACTCATAACGATTTAAAAACTGGGGCTGTTTTAACCAGCAATAACTGTAAAAAATTACAAATAAAAATATTCCTTGATAACCAGATACTAATTCATATTTTGGTCAATATTGGTGTTTTTACCGTGTTAAGCCAATGGCCTTGTCTAAAATTTGGGTTTCTTGGCCGCACGTCCCCTGTTGCCTGTTACGCCCCTATATTCATTTTTATTTTAGTGTTACCCCTTCGTTGTTTTTTTATGCATCCGCTCACAGACGTAAGCATGTGTGAAGTGGTGATCGCTTTGTTTCACTCTTTAGAACATTAATATCTTTTTTGTAAATGTACGTTCATGTTTTCGCTGGGCCTATCTTATTGAGTACTTATCCATATAACGTAAAATTGCACAACATTTCCATAAACTATCATACATGTAGATTTAGAGAATATAAAACGAAACTGCACGATATTTTCTGCAACACTGCCATTTGAAAAGTAGGTAAAAACCCAAGCGAATAGAGCGGGTAGGGGCCCGTAGGCTACACTCGCCCAAAGGGATTATCTGTGTGCATAAGCAGATAAATCAACAGAAAAATCAATGTCATTGCACTTACAACATGCCATATACCATGCTGAGTACAGGGCTGTTTGTTGTTGATATACAGACAACAGATTATTTAATATATACATGTAACCTCATAAACATATTTTAAGTGCTTACCCAAATCAGTAGCCATGTTTCAACATTTCAACACGTGGCACAAAACTCCCAAGGGTTTGAAACCCAAAGGTGAAAATTAAATCCAATTATCTTACTTCACTCCAAGTTGTACGATGGCCAAAACTCTAGAATCATCCCCCTGACATTTTTCTCCCTTTCGCTATCAGACTGTAACTTTAAGTCAACATATATACTGGAAGCTTTGGCCTTTAGCGCAGATATTTAAACAGGAAATTTGTCAACCCCCCGATGGACCCCCCCCCCCCCAATGTTTGTCCACATGGCATGAACTCCCACTCCAAAACACTCCCAGAGTTAAGCCCCACCCCCACTTTTTGTTTAACCCAGGTGTTTTTACCATTTGGAATGCTTACCATTATCAGAAGATCAGACTGAATTAAACAAGCCCATACACAGTCCCTTTATGCAATAAGAGATGATGTTTACACATGTAAGTATTTTCTGTCTTGCCACTGAAATCATAGTCACGTTTTCTATGATTTACTATCGCGGGCAATTGCAAAACAAGTTTTGCGGTTTCCTTTTGTACTTGGTCCAATACACCCTTGAAACTTTCTTGGTATGTGGTCTACACCAATCAAGTGCAATTTATGAGAAATTTGTCATTTTCAAAACCCCTCCTCTGCTACTTTAACTTCGCTTACACAGACTATCCGTCTAGGGCAAAGTGTTGAGATTTTGACCACCACTCGTGCTGCTGGAGCCTAGGTGGTGGCAACCGTTCCAGAGCGTAGCTATTCATTAATGGTTGAGTGCTGACCACAAGAGCGGGTAGCGACAATGTTATCAAGGATTAAGAATTGCAAATCTGGCACACCAATCCTCGCGGGTCTTGTGTTAGGTTTGCTGACCTCCATGATACAGTGGTCTTGGTTTCGAATCACGCTACTAATTGCCTGCTTTAAAAATATATAAAATTTTCATTATTTTTTTCAGGTTAGAGGACAAATTCCAGTCCAAAAAAAGCTAATAACAAATAATAGCTGCCCTTTGAGGTTAGTGAGGGAGACCTGCTCCTGGGCAATGGGGTGGTGGTCAAAACTACCTTTGCTCCTATAGGGTCGTGCGTACCCTAGCCAGGTTTGGAGCTTATTTTTTTCTGAGGGAAATTGGGGACTAGACAATTGTTTCATGGTTAAATCAGCCTGTTTTTCTGATCTCTCTTGCCCCTGCAAACCCCCAAAACCGGGATATTCGTTTCACACACCTTTTATATCAAAGTGATAAATCCATCTGGTCAAAAAAGCACTTTGTGTGATAACCTACTCCCAAACCAACAAGAACGTTTGATCTTGTTTCAACTGTACAAACATGTCATGGACCCCGTTCATGGACCCCTGTTACTATCCGGGCCACACAGAGGGCCATGTTAGTGCAATCAAACCAGTTTCTTTTCTGTCCTTTGCAACCTGCCTTTGTAACCTCTCTCTTCTCCTGGTTATCTATTTTATCTGGTTTCATAAAGAACAAAAGAATGGGATCAATAAATCAGAACGCTGAACTGAAATTGAGCTTTGAATGGATTACTGCAGCAATACATGCAGACTTGAAAGCGAATTACAATGAAGAAATCCTGGCCCTGGCAATAATCAATTGAACAAGTAGTAATGGACCATTAATTAATGCCAATGGATAAAAGGGGGTGCTTTAAGCACTTTCATCAATTTGGCTTACTAAAAGGTAAATATTCATTTTAGTTTCTTGCATAGCTATAGAAAGCAAATTAAGACTTGATTCTCTAACTGTTGAGCCTGGAGGCTAATTAATTAAACTTTGTCCTCCTTTAGCTTAGAAGCTAAATTAGATCAGGTCCCAACTTTGAATGGCCTCATCCAGATCGCTACATTCTGATAAACCCGACGCTCCGAAAGTGAGATGGCATAACAAATTTCAGTCCTCTTGCACCCTATACCATACCGTGTTCTAGGCAATTGAGCAGTTCAACGCCCTCGGGATGCCTTCCCTGGGATTGTATTCAGCTAGTGGCCTGGAATCAGCCATGCCTGAAAGTGGGGACTGGTGATGACATTCCCTGGGAAATTTTGGCTATTTGGAGGGAATTTTTTACCTATAAATAAAGAATACCTAGAAATGAATGGAAATTTTGAAATCTTGGAGGGAAATTTTGAAATCTTGGAGGGAAAATTTTGCAATCTTAGAGGTAAATTTTGATTGGGATTCCTGGGAAATTTTGCATTTTCCAGCCCTGGGAAATCGGGTTTAGCCATGCCAAGATATAGTTGCATTCACGGATTGACTTAATACCACACTTCGTGAGTACGTGCCCCTGCGAGGCTTGTATGTGCTGTTATTCATTGCAAAACTGAGCATGTATGCTATAATTTTTGTCAATGTATGGCAAACTAAAAATATCCAGACTATAACAAATTTAAGATTGTATTACAATCTTCCTTGCCTTGGTTTTGAGCCGACATCTAGTTTAAATTTGCCGGGTGGTGCCACTTCTCTCGCACAACAAGTTTGTTACTGTTGTTACCTTTGCAGCATTGAAATGATGCTGATACCCATTTTATAACAGAGTGGATGATGTTGATTACTCAGGGCATCAACATGTTGGCTAGAGCAGTGCTTGAACCCGCAACCTTTGGCGTGTGGGCGGTGAACCCGCAACCTTTGGCGTGTGGGCGGTGAACCCGCAACCTTTGGCGTGTGGGCGGTGAACCCGCAACCTTTGGCGTGTGGGTGGAACACCCAATCCATTGAACCATGCGTGCCCTAGACAAACTGTATTATTGAAATTTTTTGCCATTTCCAGTGATATTTGCCACCCCCCCAAAAAAAAAAAGCAATAAAAGACCTTTAAATTATTAAAGGTGCAACAAGAGATTTTGAGACATCCATATTTTCTGTCATATGTAGTGCTTTCAAATAGATTAGATAGACACTCAATAAATTTCTTACATTTTATTTGGCTAAAGAATGTCTGTAACAGTGAAACAAAAGTGATTATATGCATATATTCAATAAAAACCTAGGCTTGAAGTTACATTGCTTCCTTTAGGAATTAGCTTTTTCAACATTTCGGTATCCAAGAACTTTACTTTCTTGTGTACAAAAGAATAAATCTCAGCTTAATTCTTTCAGATGGAGATATTTTTAATAGAAAGCTTTACATCAGTGAAAAAAATCAGAATTTTTGCATTTTTTAGGAACCCCTGTTATGTGAGAAGCTCTTGTTTCACCTTTAACTTCTGCCCATTCAAAGGTAGCAGCATCAAAGGACCTTTAATGTATTGTACTGTAAAATTGTTTTGTATTGTACTGTTATTGTATTGTTACAGGTAACTGGTGGTTTAGCCCGGTACTACTACATGGTTACATGTTGACAACAGAGTATTGCACTGCCTATAGTTGAACCTTAGGGGTTTGTCCTTTTCAGCTGAATAAAATCCATCTGTATGGGTAACCATTGTTCCAGAAATAATGTCTTGGTGGTAATTTGGATATTTGTAAGCATTTACAGGTGTGTGACCTGATTGACATCCTCATCCCCCACATTACTTCAACAAGAGTTAGATTTTGGTATACATAGGAAGAATGTGCATAAATATTTTAAACCTGAGAAATGTTTCCTTATTAAATTAAGATGTATAAGTATGAAAAATTAGACTGGTTTTAAGGAGTCCAAGTGTGTGAAAATATCGGATCCAAAAACATGATTACATGATAAAAATTGATGATTTTAAGCCCAATATTTAATTGGTATCGCTTGGTTTAAACTATTGGGAGAAGACTTGCGTCTCGCCCAATATTTTTTGCAACTCATAGATCAAAGCAATTAATTAGGGCTTAATCGACCAATTGTATATCCCAAAATGGTCCCCAATTATGGGTCCACTATGCCAAAGTTACAAATACATAGAGTAACATTGGCATGATATATAAAAAATTGGGATCAACTTTCCAAAATAAAAAAATGTGTTTTTAACGCCCACACTAATAATATGCAAAATCAGCTTTTTCAAATATTTAAAATGTAACTTTTTTTTTTTGCTGCACCAGAGGTCAAAGCCTTCAGAATTGCAACATTTTTTAATCTGAGGCTTGAGGTAGGCGGCAAAATGTGGGGTGGTGAATCTTTCCCCCTCTTGGGAATCTTGCCCCATGAAAAATTAGTGATTTTCTGCAAACATGCCCAATTTACAGTGTGAAACCAACATTAGCCTATACTATACTTAAAAAATTTGTAATATATAGATGCCCTTCCCAAAATATATGTACCCCCCCCCCCCTTTTCCCCCTGAAAAAAAGCTGGGTTACGACAGTGGGTAGTACAACCATGGATAAAGGTGAGGAAGACTAAGAAGTATTCAGAAATATTCTTTCCAGTCTTAATTTATGTTATAAGATGGTCCAAACTCGGCACAAACATTACAGTACGGTTGCAATGCAATCATGATCAGCCGAAGTAAAAAGTTCTGTGTCACCCTGGCCTAAAAATCTGGTCATGAAGTCATTCATTTGTATTGTGTTCTATTGATTAACTTTTCACACAGTAACAAGTCCATTGTTTTCTTGTTGTTTTACAGGGAATGACTTTATCTGATGAGCAGTACCAAGGTAGGTTTTTTTACTCTATTCACACTACACATAACACAGATGTATGGATTTTTTAGGGGGTCAAGTCAAGTTAAATTGGACTTTGCTTTTTTGCGACCGCTATATCTCTTCCAATGAAGATGATATAAATATAAGGTTGTATACAATGGTAGAATTCAAGATTTGCTATCACCAGCCCAAATTTGGAGTTAAATCACTTTTACTTTTTGACTTATGCCCCCAAAGTATGGTCGGAATCGTTTTGAGCCATTTTTGACCCCCTGTATCTTTAAATTGGAGCAAGATGCATTTTGTTCTTATACATATTTGCAATCTGCAGTAAAGGTAATCCAGAATGCCAAGTTGAAGGATCTGAGGGGTGTAGTTAGTTACGTATGGCGGACTATAATCTGCTTTCACACCAGTACATGTTTTTGAGGTGACCCCCTCAAATTTAAAATTGCTGTAGCGTGAAAACGATAAGAGGTACAGAGCTAAATTTTCACCCTTTAAATAAAAAATTTTTTATTTTTGAATATACTCTCAATACACAAAAAAAGAAAGAAATGCATGAGGTGATGGGGTACTCGATTTGTTGAATTGGCATAGAATGACCCAATATAGACTCACTCGCCTGTATTTGTTCCAGCAGAGGGACCATTGTTTGTTAATGTTTATTTTAAAGAAATTAAAAGAATTATTGAAGGATGTACTAAATTGGTAGGAGAGCATGGCCTACTGGGTAGGGTATTATCCTTGGGTTCTGGAGGCCCCTGGTTCAATTCTCAATGGGCCATCATTTTGATTTAATACAAGTGTACTAAATTATTAAATCTGTGTAAAAGGTATGGTTAAATGAGGATAAACTGTGCTTTCCCTGTGGTTCTGTTGGACTTGGATGATTGAACCATGATAAATACCCAATCCTTCAGAAGGACTACTAAGCTGTTGGTCCCATGTATAAAGAGTCATGCATGTACTCATAAATTACAGTCTGTTTCAAAAAAGAGTTGCATAATTTACCCCTGGCTGTCCCAATTCTATTGGCGAATGCACCCAATGGAATTAAGCTCCTTGTGAAGCTTTCCCTGTTCTTACCGTGATAAAAATGTTATTACCCATGTGTGTATAAATATGTAATACTATTTCTCTGGAGTTTTCCGTAAGGGGCGACCATGATGTAAACCTTGTGGAAAAAAGCGGGTGGATGAGTTCTCGCCTTCGACTTGATTAGTTTTGGGCGTAAATATGCTTATTCATATCTAATTTTGCATAATTTATGAAAATTTCCCTGCACAGCCTGTTTGTACAGTTTTCTGGAGTTCCTAGGAATAATAATGATGTCCTTGGTGGAAGGAAGCGTGCTGAAGATTTCTCGAACCTGATTAATTTGGGCGTATTCGGGGCAATTTGAGTATTGCACTGAGTAATTAATATGCAAAAATCAGCGTAATGGCTAAATTTTTGACACGGTACATTGGATACTCAAAAATCCCCTCCTGCCCTGCATTAAAGCCTATCATGGGGCACATCTTTTTGCAATTTGAAGTAATGTGATATATGCCGGCTTAGGTATGCAAATTAGCTCATGAAATACGCGTAATTTCTGGATCCTCTGAAACGGTATGTCGGATAGGCCAATATCCCTTCCGCTACCCATGAGCTACAATATGGCATAGGGGGAGGGGGTGGGTGTTGCGTGGTCATTGGGGAGGGTGTTATTGCGGGGTGTTTGGGGTGGGGGTTGGGGTTGTTTCGGGGTGTTGGTGAGGGGTGTGGGGGTGTTTGCAGGGTGTTGGCAAGAGGGTTGTTGTGTTGCATGGGTGTTGGGGAGGGTGGGGGGTGTTGCAAGTGGTGTTGGGGAGGTGGTGTTTGCATGGGGGCGGGGATGGGGGTTGTGGGATTGGTTGGGAGAGTGTTGGGGAGGGGTGCGTGGTGTTGGGGAGGGAGAAGGTGTTGCAAGGGTGTTGTGGATGGAAGTGGCATGGTTTGCGGAAATGTTTGGGGAGGGGGTGGTGTGTTGTAGTTGCATTTCTCGCATGTTAGTGATCCGCGACAATTCGCGGGGACATATTTCCCGCATCGCTTAAATCGCTTTCGCCTTGTTAAGTATCTAATTTGCATAATTTTGAGAATTTCCTCCTGCAAGGCCTGTGTACGATTTTTCTGGCGTTCCGTAAGGCAAAAATAATGATGTAGCTTGGTGGAAGGAAGCGTGCTGAAGAGTTCTTGACCCGATTAGATTTTGGGCGTATTTCGGCAAATTGAGTATGCAAATGAGCTAATTAAATATGCACATCAGCGTAATGGCCTAAATTTTTGAAACGGTACAATCGGATACTCAAATTCCTAGCACTGCATGAAGCCTATCATGATGCACATCTTTTTGTCGCAATTGAAAGTATGTGGATATAGGCGGCTTAGGTAATGCAAACTGAGCTACAATTAATATGCGTACTTGCTGTACTATCTCCTGAAACGGTACATCGATATGCAAAATCCTTCGCTACATGAGACTACTATGGCTATAGGGGAGGGGGTGGAGGTGTTGGGGAGGGGTGAGGTGTTGGGGAGGGTAGGGTGTTGGCGGGGTGTTGGAGGGGGTTGGGTATTGTGGGGTGTCGGGGGGGGCGTTTGGGTATTGCGGGGTTTTTGTGGTGAGGGGGTGGGGGTTTTGCGGGGTGTTGGGGAGGGGGTGTTTGTGTTGGCGGGTGGTTGGGGAAAGCTGGGGTTGGAGTGTTGTCGGGGCATTGGGGCGTCTGGAGGTGTTGCGTGGTGTTGGGGGTGAGGGGGAAATGGCGGGTTGGCGGGTGTTTGGAAGGGGAGTTGGTGTATACAGGGTATTGGGGTTGGGGGGTTGAGGGGGTTAAGGAGGGGTGGGGTGTTGCCGGGGGGGGGGTGTTGGGGGATGGAGGGGTTTGTGTGAGGATGGTGGGGTTTTTGCGGGTGTATGGGGGCGGGGGTGGGGTGTTGAAGTTTCATTTATGCAGTTGTGATTCGCAACATTCGGCGGGGGACATAATTTTCAAGTCGCATCGCTGAAATCGAGTTCGCCTGTTGAAGATAAGTAACCACTGACCCAAAGATTTGGCATTTTTTAGTTTTTGATGGAAATCTAGAGGTGGAGTACCAGTGCACGAATGCCAATAAAAAATGTGTTTTTGTTCATAGACCCATTTTTAAGAATGCCCAATCCATGTCTAGTATATGCCTGTAATATGGCCCGTACAAAGTTGTAAGGTGAACTCATTCTTTAGCCATTTCAACATATTCCGTATCACCTATCCAGTTAGCTACCATAAGTATGTTTACCACAGGAATTGCAATCATGATGGCCTTGGTCTCCCTCGAGGGTGGTTTTGAAATCATCCCTTGATGCATTGCAATGTCGTATACTTTACTGTACTAACACGTGATCATACTTTGGGATAAAAAGTGTTCCAAAGTTTAAGAACTACAGACATTTCGATAATCAGTGCAAAAATTCCCTAAGTACTGAATGCTTTGTGGGCTAAACTGAGCGTTAAATTCAGGGTTTTTTATGTGTTAAGGATAGTAATTTATGTGATCACAGACCCCTATTGAGGTGGAAATTTCCCCGAAACTGGTGCATTGTGGGATTGGACTCAAAACACCCTCTGAGTCTCCTCTATCTCTTGGTCGTTTCCAGGGTCGTTAACCCTTTTGCTCTATGAACCCTGCGCAGGTCAATTGAACAGTGCTATCACATTGCTTGACGCTTTCCTTGCCTTTCTACAAAGAAACAGATTCGTCCTGTTATTCAAGTCCGAGACCTAAAAAATACATTAACCCCTGATGATTGTGCCCTGAGATCATTGATCATGACCATAACCAGTTGAATTTGCTATTACAGTGCACATAAGTAGCATTGCTACCGGTTCAAGCCTCGGCTCATCCACGTTTTCCAAATTATAATGTGGCATAGGATTTGTGTCATGATAGACATGATCTGGTGGCTACTACCAAAGTCAGCTCGAGCCGGTTGGCTTGGCAACGATCATGTCTTAAAGGCTGACTCAGATTTCCCGATGAGGGCGCCCTCAATTTTCAAACAAATTGTGTTTTTTGCATGTACATAATGCTTGTCCATATACTAATCACTGTGTGAAATAGCTAAGCTCAAATCGAAGCCCTTCATATAGAAAATCCCAGAAAATCACATCTTTGTTTAAAAATTCCGGAATCCGGAAATTTTGTTATACACAGTATCCTATGGCACTGTTATATACACATAAATGTTTACTGCATCAAAACGGAACTTTGATTCATCTCAAACTTTGGAATTGAGCTTTCCAGGTGACTACCTTTAGATCTAGTTGACTATTTTTAATTAATATATTTAAAAAATATATTCAGAAATCTCTGAGTCAGACTTTAATGTGCTCTACTGAATTATCTCACAGGCAGTTATTCTCTATTTTCTACTTCTATCACTTACTTTGATTGTTTTATTGCAATAGACAACTCTAAATTGTAACAATAATAATAAACAATTTGTGCATGAAGTAGGAACAACCTTTGGGATTACAAGCGAGGCAAATTTACACATTGAATCAATATGCTGTCAGACTAAATTAAAATACAAAGAATGCATTTGGAAGAAAGAAGCAGAAGAGAGAGAAAACTATTTCAGGCCTAGCTTGCAGAAGAGTAACTTGTTTTTTTTTTTAAAGGAAAATTGTTAAAAATCTTCCTAAAAATGACAGATTAAATATGACTGAACCATTGAAACTCGGAACAATTACAGTGACTTACGAATCATTTGATCGAAGCCAGTCCAGAAATATCTAAACACTCACTTCTTTTATCTGATACAATGAAAGATATCATGGTTTTGATGCTTGTGCAGGTGATCTGACCTGCCAAGTCCAACAAAAATGGGGCCATCCCACAAACTTTTTTCCTCTCTGGAGATAGTTCTTGCATTAGTTCATCTGGGGGTATTTTTTTTTTTTTTTCTGAAGGGAGACGAAACTTTAGACTGGGGTTAAACAGGGTTAGTCTACATGAGTGGACCTTTGTTGCTTAGAAATACTGTGAAAGTTAAAAGTAACAGGAGAGAAAATTCCTCATCACTGAGGACTTTTCTCATCTGTTACAGCACATTTAGATTATGTGAAAGGGAGAAAAGGTCCACTATGTAGGACTAACCCTGGTTTTAACGCGCGTCTATAGCAAGTTAGTCTCCCTTCAGATACCACAGCCCTGGAGTGAGGTAGACAAAAATGGAATGGTGACAGTCACCAGTGAATGAAGGTAAATGATAAAGAATGATTGGAATAATCTTGTCTTCCACTTTGGTGGGTGAATTTTAAACAGTGCGGCATTAAAAATAAGGTCGTCTTTTACCCATTGCTTGATTACACGCGAGGAATGACTGTGTCTTTTTCTGTACGGTTTTTCTTCGTCTGCCTTCTTCCTCTTCTTCTTTCTGTCAAATTTCAAAACGCTACTCTCCTACAGATTTCATTGTATGATCATGTGACCCATATATGTGGTGTATGTAGTTGACACCCCCTACAAAAAGTACTTATGAATTTTCATCAAAGGCACTTGGGGTCACAAAGGTCAATAACCTGATTTCACTAAAAATGCTAATTCTTTTACAGATTACGTAGTATAGTAGTATGAACAGTGACTCATGTATCTGGTGTACACTTTGACACCACCCTCCATAAGTTACTTAATGAAATGGTGATTCAAATGTCATTAAAGGGGCAATTCCGGCCCGGAGTTTAAAATATCTTAAAAGATATATTAAAATGACGCAAAGTAGTACATGATGCTACTTGAACAGATGTATTTATAAATTTCATACAAGTCATGGAGGTAATCAAGGGTCAAAGGTCAAATTTTCAAAATGGTCCGATGAGCTGAATTTTACTGAAATGATCCTTATGGGCATTCTAAACATGCTTAAAATATTTTTGATGGTCAAGGTCAGAGGTCAAAAGTCAAATTTTCAAAAACTGCTGTGTAAGCTGAAATTTTATGAAAATGATCTGATGGACATTCTAAACATGTGAAAATATTTTTGATGGTTCAAAGGTCATTAAGGGGTCAAAGGTCAAATTTTCCAAATGCTCCGATTGAGCTGAAATTTGACTGAAATGACCTTATACGTTCTAAACAAGATGTTGAAAATATTTTCGAGGTCAAAGGTCATAAGGGGTCAAAGTAATTTCCAAAATGGCCGGTTGAGCTGACAATTTGAAATGATACTGATGAGATTCCAAATATTTCTAAAATATTTTGCGATCAAAGGTCATTTTTAGGGTCAAAGGTCAATACCTCGACTTGTGTTCAGATCTGTTCCAGATCTAGTTTTTATTGTGATTATAAAATCTGTATTTGCATCATTGACCTTTTGCAAATGAGTAGGGAATTTGTTGCTATGAGACATTAACAGGCAGGGTTAAGTTCTTATCTTCTGGATTGAAATTGAATGTGCTCTAACTTACTACAATCCGGTAAAACAGTGGTGTAACTTCTGCGCAGGGGGGGACGGGGAAAATATATTTTCAGAGGGCAAGCCCTGGGGGAACTCCCATTTTGGAGGTGTGATGCTATTAAGGGCAGTGTTAACCCTAGTGCTTTTGTTTTTACTTGAATTTCTGAACTAACCTTGTGTTCTATCGTACCAACAAAGGTTATCCACTACAGACAACCCTGAGCTGTATTTTTTGCGATTTAAAAACAGCGGTTGACATTATACGGCGGGGAATTTAAGCACATTACATGCCGTCAGGCGCAAGGTGCTGCAGGCATCGCGTCGCGTTGGTAATTTTTTCTCGAATGAAGCGTGCGTGTGCTTTAATGTACTTGCGGCGAAAGCATGTTTGGAAAAAAGAAGCGTGCGTTTGTTTTAATGTAATTTTGCCTCACCTACCTAATTAGCGAAACGCATTTGAAAACAAAAAAATAATTATTTTTGAAATATAAACAAAGCGCTTATTTTAGACCAGATGAAATTTCCAATTTATTCTGATTTCTGGAGGTAGAGAGAAAAGATGTTGATTCATAAGTGCATATAAAGATGGAGTTTCATCACTTGCACAGCTACTCAATTTGAAGTTCAAAGTAAAAGTTTATGTGACTAAAACACTGATTTTCTCAACGTCAATTTTCGCAAAAAAAATTGGCAAATTGCGGAAAATGAAGCACACAAAAATACGAAGTAAAAGGTGAGGTTTAAACTTTCCTACGATAGCAATCGGTTTCTCTAGGAACGGTTTTCTCCAATTTTAATTTTCGATTTCAACTAATGTATTCTTCAATAGATACTCAAATTTTGGTATAAGAAAAATAAAAATCACTCTTTGTTTTGCCATTTTCCTTAATTTCGAAAAGTAAGACTTATTTTAAAAAAAGAAAAAAAGTCCCTAGACAAAATTTGTCTTGTTTCTAAAAACATAAGAAATCATGAAAAATTCAAATTGTTTGTAGCTGAAAATTTTGGGGCAAAATCATGATTTTTTAGTATTTTTCTCAAAATACAGAAAGTTTTACATTAATCTGATGCCACCATCGGGTTCATCGTCCAATTTTCTTTCTAGAAATGTATACTTTTACATACAATAATCAAATATTTGCAAAGTTACAAACCAAAATAGATACTCGGAAAGTTAGTGTTGACACTGTCCTTAATGTAAAGTTGTTGACACCCCCCCATATTCAGCATCATTGTCACCCATTGACCTGATATTTTTTGAAAACGCACCGTCACTCGAAAGACCCCTTCTCAAGGAAGGAAAATAGCTGTGTCACTTACCGCGTGAATGCCATTAGAAACACACTTCGTTCTGCGAGAGTGCATGTACAGGCGAGGAAATAGAAATTGCTAACCACATGACAGCGAAATGCTCTAGCAAGACATCCGTTACCCATAGCAGTAATTGTAAATTGCAGTTCAGTGACGGACAGTTAAGAATTTTTAATTGATATTATTTACATATTTTCAACGCGATGGCTGAACCAGCTTTTAGCTGTCCTCCAGATGTTGTGAATACACTAATTTTGATGTTAAAGGTGCGTGTTCCGATCGTCTTTGGGACCTCCCCTGATTTACCCTGAAGTAGTATCGATATTGATATCAGATGAAAGGCCATATTTTTCTCATTCTCGTCCTGAAATTTGAGCCCTCAAATCCATTTCATTCCCAAGATATAAACAAAAAACCGCCGTTTTAGTGGTCAACCCATCAATATTAGCACAGTATTGAATAGGGCTTTGCAACATGCATTATTGCGTCTAACATCAAAACCGCAAGTTTGTTTCCCACGGTACTTGGTGGGGTGTATGTGCAAGTGCCAGCCTCTCATATCAAGTAAAAAACACAATACACATAAATCGGAACAAGCACCTTTAACTCGGGCAGATTCAGCTCATTTTGATGAGAAAATGAAAATAAACAGTCTGACGTGTGATATAATGGCCAAATGAATGTACAATGATGCACTGTTGGACTTTCTGATGTTCACAGACATTTTACGCCCATTATCTTACTCTGAATTGCTTTAAAATCATAAAATGTTCAAATTGACGTCTACCCAATGAAATATCACAGGTCCTGTCATGTTATTGAATGGTCAACCCAGAATGCTTTGTGCTAGACTCCAGTAAAAGTTGTGCAGAGTCGATAGGCAGTGGCAAGTGAGTGTTTACCAGTAAACAGACACAAAAAAAACCCTGACCATTACCCACCTTTTCCTCGTTATTTGCCAGTAAAGGTTTTAAAGGATTTTCAGTAGAAACACGTCTTTAGACCCTCCAATCTTCATGAATTTACATGGTATATTACTACCCAAACATCCTCGTTGATGAGGTGTTGGCTAATGGCCATGTCCATGGACACTATAGACCAACCTTGAATCTCTCAGCAGCTACTAAAGCAGGAATCACAATGAAATGGCTTGTTGGATTTAATAAAATCAGGTTGCTGCCCCAACTGTTTTGTAACATTCAAATGGTAAATTGTATTGTCAATGAAAGGACTGAAATAAAGAATTAGTCATTAACAGTTATTAAATAATTACAGATCTCACATTTAATAAATGTCAGAATAGAATTAATAATGCACCAGCTGGTTTCTCAGCATAGGACTCTCTGTTTATTTGTTTCTATTAAGCATTTATTCTTTTGACATCACAGTAGTTTTACAGGTGAGAAATTTCCCCAGTAAATAGTTTATGGTAGTGGAAAAAGGGTAATTTCTACTGGAGCAAGCATTCAGTAACTAGCCGACTTCAGGGACCCCAGTGAAATTTCCCGGTCATAGATATTTTGTTTGTGTTATGAGGCAATTGCTTGTTTCCCATGGTCCCATAGGCCATTGTGCTGTACATTTCTGTCCATTTACAGACAGAAAATACAAAATTTTAATCATTATCATCATCGTCAATGTGCAGCATTTTGCCCGTAAGACTAGGCAAACATACTATACTTAGACCAATGGTTTAGATGATATCAAATCAACTTTTTTAGTAGTTGGGGATCACAAGATGCAGTGGCGAAACCAGGAGGGGGCCATAGAAGCCTTGCCCCCCCACCAGCCCCCCTGACTGAACTGTTTTTACAGTGTTTAATGGAGACGGACCTAAATTTCCTTCAAAAAATGGCCTGGCACCCTTTTCCTCTCCCTCCCTCCCTTTTGCAACTTCTGGTTACGCCACTGTAAATGGTGGACCGTGGATCTTATTGAGAATTATCAACAGAGCTTTTTTTCAAGCACTTTGTATAAGGTCATCGTTTATGTCTTTTTCTCCCGAGGTTCTCTGCACATTTGCTTTATTCAAGGATAGAACTTATGGGTTTGTCCAAGTTTTGTGTTTAGTTAAAAATATTTTTCCCTATTTACTTTGATTCAGAGAATAAAGGTATTGTATTATTTTTTTTTACAGTACACCTAAACAACAAATGTTACTTCCCCAAGTGTGTGTGTGGGGGGTTTTTTGTGTATGTTTGTGATTGTGTGCGCGTGTGTGCATGGCACGGCATTCATGCATGTGGTGTGTGGTAACAAAGTGTCATATAGCCTAGCGATTCCACCTTCCCTTATTTTTTGTGATATTTCTGCATTTGTATTGATTGTTCACATTATTGTTTGCTGTGTGAAGTTGATCCAAAAAATTGAAGTTGGCCACGCATATAGTCGTTATTTTCAGGGGTGGTCAATATTAGGATTGGTGCCTTTATACGTAGAAATAGGTGACCCCTAAGTGAAGTTCTCACAGAATAAGGCTTCCATGTGTAAATAAGGCCAATTATCAAATCAAGTCAGTAGTAAACTAAGGTCATCTATCCTTAACTGGAGGCTACTGATACCCTACCTCAAAGTGATGTTTTGAAGTAATTCTTGAACCCTCAGCAACTTCCCAATTCACCCTTTGCACGGTTCGCGCCATTTGCCGGCATGTGTGTTTTGAACGTAATTCTTTGAACACCATTCACTTCCCAATTCCCCCTTTGCACGGTTGGCCATTTGGCAGCAGAGCCTCGAACTATCATCCAATCTGAGGTTATACATAAACAATTCGCGTTCATCTCTTGTAAGGTCATTGGTTATGTATAGAGAATCAAACCTAATCGAACTGTTGTGTAAATGTCCCATTCATGTTATATAACCAGTTCGAGGCTCGCCCCCGCAAATGCCAAATCCATGCA
The DNA here is from genome assembly GCA_023653785.1 of Ophioderma brevispina. NCBI lineage: Eukaryota > Metazoa > Echinodermata > Ophiuroidea > Amphilepidida > Ophiodermatidae > Ophioderma > Ophioderma brevispina. Next base: position 29,163 of record JAMKCH010020348.1, read on the forward strand.
AAGACAAAATTAACCATGGGTGAGTTTAAAACATACATTTGCAACCTTTAACCAATTCATGTACAGCAATGATAGCATAGCATTCTTTTGCAGTGCTTATGTGCAGCCCATTCTTGCAGTTGATGTGGTATTTGTTCCAAAACTAATACAATAGCTATCCATACTCGGAGACATTTTTCAGAGCTTGGATGAATTGGTATTTCCCCCTTTGTGCCACTGGCAAAAGCTTGGGTATCTCACTATAGTCTGTTCAATGTGAGTCTACCTTTTATAACTGAATGATGTATAGAAGTGGCTTACCAAGAAAAAAATAGTACATCTTATAAAGGGGATGGTTCTCTGTGGCAAGGGTTATAGATAGGCTAACTCCTAGTGCCCATTGTAAATCTTAAAATTTACTACATTCATTAGAACATCGCAACTTTGTTATAAAATTCGAGGGATCCGGAAATTTATTATACACAATATCCTATGTGCACTGTTATACTTACGCAAAAATGTTCACTGCATCAAAACAAAAATGAAACAGCCCACAAAAACAAAATTGTGCATTTTAGATGACTATCATTAGTTGTAGTTGACTATTTTTAATTAATATACACAAAAAAAGTTATAATTTCAAAATCTCTGAGTCAGTCCTTTAAGGCACTAGTGGACAATGAGTTTTTTATTGACAACTTTTTTTGTGGTAATTTTCAATTTCCCTGAGTCCCGGTCGGCAACCTGCCACATGGCCTTCAGTGCCCCGGTCCGTGGTGAGCAAGTGCCGTCTTGGCCGGGTTACCAAAATAGCCTATATTCCTTGGACCTGTGTATAAAACAGGCCATCTAAAAAGGGAATGGACCTGTTGTGTAACAGCTTATAACAGGAACGTAGTGCCTCTCTCTTTTTTGAAGCGATTGGGCCATGTTGCCTGTAGGGGGATAGCTACACCTCTACAATGAGTACTTTCCACATTGAATATTGCTGTACCCATTAATACCCTGGATGAGAGGAATAATTGAGGTAAAGTACCTTACTCAAGGGTGAACCACATTGGCCACAGCAGGGCTCGAACCTGTAGTGTTTGGTGTGTGGGTCGGGTACTTTATCCAGTATACCACATTTACTCACTGCACCTTTCAAATTGAATTTTTCTAAAGTTTGGTTCGTTTATGATGACCTCTACAGTTGATAACCCCAATATAAGTGTGCAATTTGACCACAGCTGTTGAAGAGTAGCACTTATACACTAGAGTAATGGATTCCTTGGCATAAGGCGTGTGACTGGCATGGCATGGCAAAGCGCTTTTGAAAGTACACCACATATCGGACACTCTCTATGTTGATTATGCTACAACATTACAGGGTTTAGTCAAAAAGGCCACATGTTAGATTTGGCAAGTTTAACACTAATAAGAAAACAACTGACAAAGGCAGCTATGGCAGATGGGGCCTTCTTGACACTTAAACCCTCGATTTCTGATTAAGGATGTTGATTTGAAAACTTGTGTCTGGGCTTTTGTTTTTTGGGTGATTGATACCTATGTAACTTTGACTTACAAAAAACAAAATGCTCAGAGATAAGAAACCTGAAAGTAGCTCTTCAACATGAAGAATAGTCAATTAAATTGGATGGAATTCATTTTGGATAGTTAAGTTTATCCAACTTCATAGGTCTAATTTTGGTTATGGGGGATGCGGGGAGATAGGAAGTGTATGTCAAGTACTTAAAGGCTTAATGTCAAAACACTTAGTATAATAATAAAAAAATGTTAAAGGAATTTTTCAAGCAGCTGTCTGCCAAACACATAATGAGAAGGAAAAGTGTCGTTGAGTATATTTGTGGATAGGGAAATATTTACTCAAGATAATTAATTTTAATAGCCTATTTCATTTTCATATTTGTTTAGGTCCCAAAACCCGGTCAAAGAAAGCATTTATGTTATGCTCAGCTCGTGAGCAAATTTGGAATTTAATCAGTTTGCTGCATGTGGTATTAAAGCAATACTACGCACTATTTTGAAGAGCGCCCCCAATTTTCAAAAATTTAATTTTTGATCCGTAGTGATAGTACTTGTCTAGGTAACTATAGGCCTACGCCGCCAAACTGGTAATGCTCAAAAGGGCACATTTTATAAAATGTGCTGGTACTGCTTTAAAAATGCAAAAAACATTTTGCAGACTTTTTCGCATGACCTCCCCTGTATAATTAACCCACATTATTAATGACAAACTCATTTCCCCCAATTTCACTCTGTAAAACCAAGAATTGAATGATAAATTTGGTTCCAAATCCCTCAAATAGATAGAGAACAAGTCACAATTTCAAAAATGTCGCTTTGAGGGTACATATTTTTGGTCTGATTGCAGTTCTAATACTTCAATTTTTAACCTCTGGCTTTTTATTGCACCAGAACTTATATTTTGCCCTTGGCTTTATTCCTCTTGGGTGACATTTTTGCAACCTTTCTTAAAAATAATGGGATTTTGGTGAAAATTGCATAATTTTCCCCTACACCCCAAAAATGTCTTTGGGTGACTATGTGTAAATATTCAAAGGATTATGGGGTCTTTTGTTGACATGACATGCCTAAATGGTCCTTTAACACCATTTGATACATAGTCACCTCCAAAATAGTCCTGAGTTTTCACTATTCTTTAGTAACAACTCATTCTTTCTTGGTAACCAGGATCCCTTTAATATGTAGGTATTCCAAGTTCAGTGGTGTATCACTGTTAAGAATTCACAACCATAAACATAATAAAAACTAAAAAACCCCACAAGTGATTACTTTTGAGTTGACTTATTCATGCATGCGTGTGTCACCACGTAAAGGGGAAAGGTCTCACACTGTACCTTTATGCACAAGCCGTCATAATATATCTAGGACTCAAAAACCTTTCAGCACGGTTTTGCTCCATTTGTGAACTTCATGCTTGTATGCTGCCGTGGGCCACTGCTGACCGTAAACGTGGTTAAAATACCACTGATCACACTGCGTTCTTTGCTTTTCCAAAGTGGTCAAATATTGGTTGTAATAAAAAATCCAGCTTTCACTGATAAAAGTCAGCGGCCCTAATGGGTTGGGAATACAAGTTGGTATGGGATCCGGGAGAGTGTTTGCTGTCATTGTGTATGTGTATTTGTGTGGTATTTGAACTGGCGATGAGTGGAATAATTCGCATCAACTAGAATCAGTATTTGTGTCAAAGACACATCATGGATGGTAAATTTTTACTTCCTGCAATTTAGTCCTCTCGATTTGCATTCCTAGCAGAAGTGACCATTTAAGCCTTGTGAGGTCATATTTGTGGCATTTCAATATTGTCAGAATGATGTGTGGAAATAGTCGGATGTCATAATAGTTAATTTGACTTTTCCTACATCAGTAGTTAAAATTAAAATTTACTCGGGAAACAATATTTGGCTAAAATTGCATTTCATTTCCGTTGCCGACAATGTTTGGCTAATTCATTTACTAGGTAAAATAAGAGCCACCTCTATGAATACCTGGAATTCCTCACAAAACTGTAGGAAAATTCGCCAAATAGGGCTTCTCATTAAATGACGTTGCCATGACGTCGAATATTTGAGAAACAGCGGTGTTGTTGAATCATTGTAAATTTGTATTTAACTGATGTGTAAGAAGCTGCAACAAATGTCCCCACATGCGCAATCGTAAGGATAGCTGTAGCAAATAAACCAATCTTCAATTGATGGCATTTCCCCCATCAAATCGAATTATGAGTAAAACTTCTGAGGATTACTGCAATCGTTCCATATCCAGTTTTTCTCTCATTTGGTCTTTGATCGCTACAGTTTTGGCGAGTAATATTTTCAAACTTTTCCCTTTTAAATCAGTCTCTCAAACATTTTTGTCATGACAACATTTATGGCAAATCCTGAATGTTTTAACTTTATTTATCTGGTACCATATTTGACTTGCCCCAGTATGTAATAAACCTTCATTCTTCTAGATTCAACCCTTAGAAAATTGACTGTTGCTGCATGTTCGCCTGGTTGAGCAGCCCTGATTGGGAGATGTCTTGCACATGGTACGCTATATGCTAGTCATATGCCCCTGCTATTTGTCATAGCCTGGGTCCCGGCCCTCCTCGCACTGAACAAACAAGGCGGACGATGATGGGATGCATCTGTTGAAGGACTGAGAATTAATCTAATATTTGCGGATCAATTGAACAATTCCTCATGTAGCTGCAACTCGTAATATGCCATAGGTCATATTATTTCTTGCTATTGTGATCAAGGTCTCCAAATCTTCTGATCTGAGGATACGCTCAATATTTAGGGTATTTATCCTTAACTGAGTTTCTATTAAAGACTGTTGCTTAAAAGGAAAAAATAATGCCAGTTTCCACCGAAGAATCGTGGCCAATGTATTAGATTAACCTGCCGCATATATAAATTTACAGAGCACTGCGATACGCCCCTACATCCCCACTTGGCTACGCACGACCAGTTTCCACGCTGGCCACGATGTAATTGCAGGAACTGTAGACAAAGGTAGCGCAAGAGATTTCACTTAATCAGTTATCCCTAAAAATTTGAAGCCCTGGATTTTTGCACTTTTTAAGCTTAATTTCCTCAAAATATCCCCATTTAAAAAAAAATGAAGCTGATATTTATTGCTGTGAGGTAAAAATTGTGAAATTCTAATTTGTATTAGAGCAATATGAAATTCACATGTTTTTTAGATCAAAATAATAAGCATAACAAAACCATCTTTGTTTTCACTTTTACGACATAATTTCTGAACAAATATAAGTTAAGAATCTATTGAGCATCTAATCTTAATGAAATTAAACTACATATGATGCCAACTGGATGCCCTTAAATCTCTCATTCAACTTAAGGTGCAACAGAGATTTTCATATGTCATTGTCCCTAAAACAATTGAAAGTTCTGATTTTGTCCTGATTTTAAAGTTTCCATAAAAAATAACACCATCTGAAAGGATTAAGATTAGAAAGGTATCTTTGGTACAAAAAATTTGAAATTCCTAATTTCATATAGGAGCAAATACGAAATTCAGCTTATGTTTTATATTGAAATACAAGCAAAATCAGAATTCACCTTTTTTCTCTTTAAGGCATTTCTGTAACCACATCAGGTAAGAAAATTATGAGTGTCTAGTCTAATGAATTATATGACACAATATTTGGTGCCTCAAAAATCTTCTCGTTGCACCTTTAAATACAGGTGTGACAAAATGAAATGAAGTGTGAATTTAAAACTACCTCAAACACTGCACTTATGTCGTCAGTAGAAACCAATTGTAAAGTGATGAAAAGCTATTGAACATATCTACCCATACAACAGACGGGATTATTTTATATTGCAGAGGACCAATTGTTTCTCCTGCTTAAACTTATTATGTTGCCTTAAAACCTTAGTGTGGAGTGAAACCGATTATATTGCTAATATTTGTAGTGAAAAAGTTGTATGCTTTTGCTTGAAGGATTTGGTAGATTGAATACCAGGTGAGGTTATTGGCTGCTGGGATTATTAGTTGTGCCAAACGGACACTGACACCTCTGGAGTGTCGTCGAGGTTTGGACCATGGGACGCATCAGGAATGATCGACTCGCAGAATTTGTTATCGAGGTTTCAGTCGGTTGATCCCCCTAAAGAAATGTTGGGGGAAGCTCAAACTCGATAACACTCCGGAGTGTTTTGGGAGTGTCGTGCCGTGTAGACAGCTTTGGGGGATAGTGAGAGGAGGTGACCTCGCAAGGTTATCTTTTATTGCAAATTCGTGTTTTAATATCCACGCATGAAAAGTTGCACAGGTTCGGTTTGTTGAACATCTGCCTCTACACTACATATAAGAGCGGAGGCAATGTCTTGGGGGGGGGTGTGATTCAGAGTTCGGCCATCGTGTGGACACACTTGGAGAGAAGTAAACTTAATTGGATTTAATTTTCCAATCTGGCGTTTCCACACTCTGTGAGTTTGTGATGTGTTGAACTTGGCTATTATGATCCTAGGGGATCAAATACAATAGCGCAGGTTTCCGGGGATGTTTTCATTGCTGCAGGGGACCATTCATTATGTAAGGTACTACTAAGCATGGCTAACGGGATGTGCCCAGTCATTTTTAACGTGACAGGTTTTTTTTCCATCGAAGATGGTTATAAAGTTGGAGTAGATAAAAAGCCATACATTGCAAGTACCCTAGCATAT
>JAMKCH010020349.1:0-22474 GCA_023653785.1 Ophioderma brevispina
ATTTTCTTCATATAAGGCCATTTGTATTTGTGTATTTTTTCACCAAACTTCTGCATATTGATCAATTGATCAATAACTTTTCCCACGTCGCTTTTTAGGATTGCCAGCCGGGTCAGAAATAAAGAGGTAAGACTTTTATGATCAATTTTAACATGACTGGCAGCTCTGGAATGTTGGGTTGAGCGAAAAAAGCTTAATAAAGCCACTTTGGTCCCAAAATGGCCTCTCTACTATTTGGTAACCTAAATGTCAAGTTTTAAACAAAGATTTGAGATGTTCTACCATACTATAAATTAATCCATTAAACATCCAATTCCAAACCTAGACTGGGCATATGGAAAGTAAATCCCCATGACCCCTAAACTCCAAAAGAACTCCTTGAGTATTTGATGTTAAACTTTGGGACAGTGAGGAGAGGGTTAGTGAAGTAAAAAAAAGGTGTAAATACAATCAAATTTAAGTCTATATTTATTTTCAAAGATTTGTTACATGTATTTATTAGTAACAGAATATTTGTGATTCAATAGTGCTAGCATGTGACCAGAGCAAACTACTGTAGATTTTATTGTGACAGTTAAAATGTTGATGCAAAATTTTGAACCTTATCTAGACCAAAGTATGTCAACCTCTAAAAAAAAGTTTGTGGTCTATGATGCTAAAACGCACACTAATGGGAAAACACTTGCCACACTATTTTTTTTAAACAATGTAAAAGCATGTATGGGTAGAGTGAAGTGATGAGAATATTGGTGAGAGCAGTCACAACATCTATTGTACACTCTACAGGCACACATTGCTGATGGCGTTGAGTTACGGTCGATGGCCATCATGCAGTTAGTATTAGGTAACATTTCAATCAATTGCGACATAAGCCAATAGGTATAACATATTGGCCGGACTCAGATTGGCGGATGTGTAGAAGCAAGCGCCCTCCTACAAACAAATACTTTAGTATATACGAAATTAATTTACGACATGACATAATAAGGAAAGCAGGATCAGGAAAACAAATACAAAAGTTAACAAAATTGTAAATATCAGGAAATATGTTTTCAGGAGGCTGCTTAAAGATACTGTGGATGTTGCCTCTCTAATGTTAAGCGGAAGCGGGTTCCACAGCCTAGGACCAATTCCATTGAATGATCTGTCTCGTGCAAATCTAGCGCCTGGTATGCGAGGAAGTCAAAGCTTGCGTCACATCTTATAAAGACCGTAGGGGCCTGTCCTTATATCCCATCCAGACGCGGGCAGGCTTTACTTTGCAAGCACATGGCGGGTCCTTTTTGAGATCTATTGCATTAGCACCGTATAGTAATGAGCTGGCAAGTGTCAATTTGGTACAGAACCAAAGATTGTACATCCAGCTAGCAGAGTCTTCAAAAGTGATGAACGGCATAAAAATACGCCAGAACCCAGGAGGGACGAATAGGAAGTAACGTGAGGGGAAAGGGTGGAAGCGGAAAGGAGGGGTAGCGGGAGAAGAAGGGGCGAGGGAGATAGAGAAGAGATAGGGGAAGGATTGGAGAGTGAGAATGTGTACAGGAACGCGACTCACTAGTTACTAATATTGTCATTTACCGTCTACAGATAGCCCCAATCTGATTGATTGAATCAAAGATAACCAGGAAGGCAGATTTTTCAAAACACAGGGCGTGTCAAAGACAGTTTCTGTCTTTTCTTGAATTTCATCTGGGCGCATTTATTTTTTTGACATTTAGTGTAGTGATGGCCGATCCCGCCCCAGATCGGTACTGCAGATCTCCGATCATAAAATTGTTGACTCGGACCGTCAGATCCCGATTCAGCATTTATATATTGGTAAATTAGAAATCGCGTCAAAATCGCAGTGAATTCACACCAACCTATCAACCATTTACCCTCTCACGGTTGAAACAATATCTGTGACATCTAATGGATATTTTACGTCAAAACGGTGCTCGATCTTCACTTACACCGGACCATACCCGCAGCAGGGCTAATTGTGTTAACGTTAAATAAACAACGTTTTTTTCAGTCTGTATGTTTTGGGTTAGCGTGCTCGTGTATCAAATCAATTATTTAAACCCCCCACTTGCAGCTATATTTTCTCAAGCATGGACGTGGCACTCGTGTGCTGACAGGTCCTACTCAGCGCCGTTGTGTCTACTCACTGAGGTTGTTTACAGCTAAGCGTCGTGGGAATTTTGTGATAAAGATTATTATTTTTGAATGTTACATTGTGGATGGAAGTTCTGTTTTTACTTAAATAATCAAAGGCGGCTACTGCTGTGTCACTTTCATTCGATTGCGGGAGTTCCTTTTTATTCCCATATGGCTATGGTAGTAATCTAGGTCCGTATGGAAATGTGTAGGTCCGTATGTATAGATATGGAGGTTGCGTATGTAAAGGTGCGTATGGATAAAGAATTTCTAATTAAGTATTATATAAAACTTTGAAAGGGATGACGTCTACTGATGCGTCATTAGAGGGACTTTGTAATTTTAGATATAGTGATTTTGGGTATATTGCTAGACTTCCCTATACAAAATTCCATAGAGAATAAATAGGTGTTATAAAGATTGTTTATATTCATTTTTGATGTCAGTTTTTTTAAAATATTATGTTGTATTTTATTTTTTTATTAATTTTAATTGTGGTATTTGCTTAGTTAAGTATTATATAAAAACTTGAAAGTGATGACGCACTGATGACGTCATTAGGGACTTTTTAAGTTTAGATATAGTGATTTTGGGTATCTGCTGACTTACTATAAAGATTTTTGATATTCATTTTTAGGTTCATTGTTTTCAAATATTATTGTAGTTATATTTATTTTATTTTAATTTTATTTACTATATCCTGTTTGAATTATTTTCTTAATATTTATATTTACATTTATAAAAGTATTATAAAGATAAATAAATTTTATATAAATAAATTAATATAAATATAAATACTTTAAAATTGTTGAAGAGTTAAATATTATCAAATGAGCAAAAAACATGAATTACTGAAGAAATAATGCGCCAGCATTTTAATATACTGTGATTACGTATGAGGAAACACCGTGGCGTCTTCTTTTCAGCCATCACAATGGCGCAATGACAACTTGTACGCATGCTCATTTCCGTCTGTAGAGTGAGTGGAATTTCCCTGTATTTTGGGAGCGATCTTCACCCGCAGAAAACCTCCGGTTCAGAAGTATTGCGTAAAACGAAAAAGTAATAGAAATTATTAAGTGTACAACACAAGGATCCTGCGGTAACGATGGCAGCGAAGTTATAAACATAATGTAGTCGTCACATAGAAAAATATAAATGGTAAGCTGTAAAAAATCTTTGTATTTTAGAAACTTGAGGCTTTTTATTGTCAGTTTGGGAGATCGGTGAGGTAGATCGGTAGTAGATGACTTTTCTCCCGATCCAGATTCAAAGCCGATTCGGCCAACAGGGGCAGATTTCCGATCTGCCGCTCAAGATCGGCCATCATATTTAGGTGTTTAGGTCAGATATACAGCTTGATAGGTTGGAAGAGCACCCCCTTGCTCACAATTCATCTGGAATCTTTGGATTAAACTCACAGAAAAGCTGAAAGGGTCGTCGAGTGCCAAATTGTGTAAACACATATTTCAATACGGAATAAATGGCAATCTCATCATAGTGCGCAGTTCACACTCCATAGAAAAACGTTTTACACAATTTGGCACTCGCCAGTGGTGTGAGTATCATTAGCATATGAGTGAAAGTTAACATCATGATTCCTAATAATGTCACCGACTGGATACATTATAAAACCTTGTGGGTCTACAATGGAGCCCTGATGAACAGAGTAGTTGAAAATATGCTGCTTGGACATTTCATGGTTAACCATTACTTTGGTCAGTGAGATAAGATCTAAACCAGGCAAATGTGATTAAACCACAGTTGTGGGAGCCATCTTAATTACACATTACGTAATTCTTGTTTTAACTTGGCCTGATGCATTGTTCCATTGAGAATGGAAATCCATCTAGTGTACTGTTTCAGAAGGATATGGGTTGAACACATTTGTAGGCTGCTCAATAAATCATACTGATTTCCATACAAATTTTTTCCCTAGAAGTTTCCCCAAAAAGGAAAAATGTGTTTTCCTAAATAAAAATATTATGTAAACATACATATTTATGCTTAAAAGCTAATTCCTTCCTGCACCATAACATTTTCTGCCTGTTTTGCTTCAAGTAGTATTGGAGCAGTTTTGTGAAAAAATGCAAAATGTGACAAAAGCCCCAAATTTGGAAACAGCATGAAGTATTGTATGTCAATATAGGTGGTTGACCTTTCGACCCTTTTAGTGTGATAACATGGTAACATGAAGTGGTAGAAGTAATATACATTTTGTATCTACATCTGCTCTCAGTAAACAGCCCCGTTTCCTTTAGTGGAGCGTTTGGACTGCAAAATTGTCGACAACCCCTCCCCTCGGTACAACAAAACGCAACCACTTCTATTCGAAAGATAATAATAAATAATTTTAAAAAATGATGGTTGTGGTCAAAAACTTTGGTGGCAGGGGTGTTTTTTGGGTCAAAAAATCACGTTTTTGAGCTAAAAACTTAATATCAAGATTTATTAATTTCTTAGCAAAACAAATTTTAATCATCATGCAATACTATCAATCTCTGACATTTATATTATAGATTTATGTTTTATACAATATATAAAGGGTCTAGAATTTTAGCCCCAAAATCTTTTTTCCTTAAAAAAGCATCCTTTTTATCACATGTCAGCACAACGAGTATTACCCGAACCCTTTATGCAATGTATAAAACCTATATCAATAACAAAAAGGATACCATAAAAATAAGATTGTAATATTTTTACCTTAAAAAATATAAAAAATAATAATTTCGCTTAACTTGCAGCCCAAATTTCATTTTTCGGCATAGAAATCATCCCTGCCACCAAATATTTCAACCACAACCATCATTTTCTTAAATCTTATATATTTATCCTTCAAATAAAGGTGGTTGTGTTTTGTTGTACGGTGGGGAGGGTAACTCGAAAACTAGAGGACTTTTCAAGGCTCGGCCGCTCCGCTACTTCTGGACATTGATTTGCTTGGCTGATTTGCTTGGCTGAACATTGTGCATTTTTTAAGTGAATCCATATAGAGTACAAAATTTAGTACTATTTGCTTCAATTTTTTTTTACTCACTCTGTATTCATCATTTTTTTTGGTTAAATCCTTGTGAGGGATGAAGAATTGCTGGTACTTTGTTTTAAAGTAAAATGGAGCATTTCAGTTTCTCCAGTGACCAATGAGGTCACATTTGGTAGCCTTCTTGGATATGTCTGAAATTGGTCCATCACAAAGAAACTGCCTCCTGAAAGCAGTAACCATCTTTTTTCCAAGGAGCTACCTTATAACATATGGTTTGTGGACTATTTGCACAGTGTGATTCACTAATAATAATAATAATAATAATAATGTGTATTTTTAACGCACGACATATCCACGTAAATGTGCTCAAGGCGCTGTGCGGCAGCCATGATAGGCGCTCAGCACATCAGAGAAACCATAATACCAGAACAGATTTATGCCAAGAAGCTCGATTTTAGAAGCAGGAGGAAACCGGAGTACCAGAGAAAACCTGCGGGAACGAGTATGGATCGAGAAACCAAATTCACATAAAGCCATCGAGAGCGAGCCCCTGCCGGGGATCAAACCTGGGACCTCATTGGTGAAAGGCAAGGGAATCTACGCTGCGCCACCCGTTCACTATTTGCAGAGTGGTGCACTTTGCAGAGCAGGGTGCACTATTTGCATAGCCTTGTGTACCATTTGCATAGAGTGGTGCACTTATTGTATAGCTGGGTGCACTCTTTCCATAGCCTGGTGCACTATTTGGATTGCATGATATACTATTTGCATAGTGCAGTGCATCGACTGGGTGCCTCACAGATGTACCATGTAGTAATTTAACATGTCCATATGAATTTCCACAGATTGGCTTTGAAGCAGGATTGACTATTGGCCATGCTTGGGTGACCATCATATTTTGTTTCAAACAAGTTGTAGTTGCTACCATGCTGTAGCAATTAATATTTTCTTTGCAGCCCAAAAATTAGTATAGCACATAACTTAGCATTATCAGGCTTAAAAGGAAACCATATAGAAGACACATAAGGCTAGCTATCCTATCATTTAAAGCAATGATAGCACATTTTTTTTAAAGAGCACCCCATTTTTTCAAATATTGTTGCACAGTTGCATTGGTAATTGGCTAGTAACCTATATCTGTGGATGGTAGAGCTCTAAATTCTCTCTGTCGCAAAAGAAGGAATTTTGTAATTAATATAATTAATGTCAGGATCTCCGACATACTTTAATAAACATCTTGCTGAAAATTCTTTCCTATTGATAGCTGTGAAATTGCACCATGTACGCATAGTTGTTTCCATTGGTGGTTGAGCAAGTCAAGTTTAGAGGTAATTTTTGTGAGGGGCATATTTCAAGCCTCCAGCTGTCAACTTACAATTTGGGATCCCAATTCTAATTACAAAATCACTTTTATGACACAGGCCCCTTTTTTTTTATCATACTTGTTTAGAGATATAGTTTACAACAATCTAACCTTTTAAATGAACTTTGGGACATGTTTGGAGCAAAAAACAATGTACTTGGAGCATCCTTATATGTTTGTGTAAATTCACAAGTGCTTGCCAGTTATGCACATTACGCAAAGGCGAAGTGCTGCGGGCCCAACCAGTTTGCAAGTGATGACACCTTTAAACTAGCACATATTTTGAAGAGCGCCCCAATTTTTCCCAAAATTTCTGAGATTTTTACAAACGGTTGAATTGGTGACTGGCTAGTAAATTATACCTGTGAATGGTTAAGCTTGAAAATGTCTATGTGTCGCAAACAAGTTATTTTGTAATTAGAATAATTAATATCTCCGATCAATTCAACAACGGCTGCTAGAAACGGCCTTCCAATAGAAATAGCTGGGACATAGCGCCATTGCATGTCTAACGCTCATCCATAATTGTTTTATAGTTCATGCAAGTCAAGTTAGTGGTCATTTCCTTGAGGTGGCACTATTTTCATAAATTTAGCATTTCCATCTCTGCCGTTAATTGCAATCGGAATCCACACCATTCTAATTACAAAATCGATTATTTTATGATAAATATGCATTTTTTGAGCATGCTCCGTTGCACGAGGTGTAGTTTTCCTAGACATGTACCAACATAACTGTGCAAAAATATCAAATTTTGAAATTGTGGCGCTCTTCAAAAATGTGCTGTTATTGCTTAAGGACGCTTATCAGGTCATCATTTTCGGTAACGAACTTCGTTTTGAAAAGGTCTGTTACCAACATAACTGTGCACAACCTCTTCATCCCATCAGTTTCGCAGTTTTTTACATGGGGGGGGGGGGGGGCTTATTTGATGATGCTGAAAACATGCTTAAAATCTGATTTATACATTAATATCCTCATAGCTTTGTAGTTAGGTCACTTTGTTCAGGGAATTATGGATTATCACACCAACTATGTAGACATTTTCCATTTTACATATTCAATTGCTGATTGGCAACTTCTCATCCCCTGGCTTGAAAAGCAGAAGGGGGATTTTGCAATAGCGCACATGTCTGTATGTATGTATGTTCCAGTTTGGTTTGGTTTGGTTTTAGTTACGTTTTCGATTTTCAGGTCTTATTCGAAAAGTTGAAGTCCAATTGAAACCAGACTTGAGGTTAAGGTGCAATAAGGATTCTTTCTTATTTGGATGATGTCAAAGGTCATCTGAGCTCATGTTCCATACTGCCGTCTTGCCAGGGGGGGTCACACAAGTTTACTTGCTATATTTTTTGTGGGCCGCCAGCTCAGCTATAGCTGGCAGGACCACTTACCAATCCGTTGTGCGTGTGGATGTGTGTGTGTGTGTCACTATATTAATTTTTTTTTTAAATTGACCTCAATTGAAAAGTTGAAGTTCAATTGGAACCAAACTTGTTTCATAGGTGCACCATGGGATCCCTCATATGTTGGCCTGACATGAACACCCATTGGATAAGGCAGTGGTCAGCACTGATAGCTTCACTTTGAGCTTAATACCACTGACCTGATATTAACACTTATCATTCAGTAGACAGTAATACAAGTGATATATCAGGTATCATATAGCGCTTTTATCAGTATCATGCACGTGCACTCATTTTACATGAATAAATTTAAATAAATGAAATTTAAGTAAGGCTGAGTTTGTTTTAATTATATTGTTAGTAAATTTGTTTGTTTTAATTATATTGTTAGTAAATTCATGTATTACTGACTGATAAATTTGTTACTGCCGTTTGTTTATGCCATACTAAAAAAATCATTGGTTTTTGTGTCATGTCATGGCACATGAGACCACATGCCTCATGTGGTATGGCACCAAAACCATTAAACCAGTAATTAATTAAACCATAAACTTAATAAAATTGCATACGGCAGCGGTCAGCTCATACAGCATCACTTTGACTTGGATAAGATCATCATAGGGCCCATGTGGTCCAGTGGTAAAGTGCCCAACCCATACACCAAAGGTTGTGAGTCTGATCCCGCTGTGGCCAATGTGTTTTGTGCTTGAGTAAGGCACTTTACCTCAATTACTACTCTCTACCCAGATGTATAAATAGGTACCGGCATTATTCAATGTTGGAAAGGTAACAGATTTGCTGTTTTTTCACATAGAGGTGGAGCGATCCCCCTACAGCAACTTTATATGGTGGAGTGTGACTCAATTGCTTCGAAAGAGAGATGGTCACTCCGTTCATGTGTATGCAGGTCTGTCCCCTTTTTTTTAGAAAATCGTAATTTTTTTTATTTAAATTCTTTTTGCTATGTTTGTTTTACAGACATCACCTCCAAAAGAAGAGACTGCCATGGGAACCACAGTTGTCACAGCAACTACCTCCAGCAGTGAAGAAAGGGTATAGGTAAATAACAGCCGGTGAAGAGATTTTAAAGCAATTCTACTCACATAAGCTGCATTTCAATGTGCCTTTATTACATCACATTGAATAAGGGACCAGTCAAATTTTGCCAGAGCACCATTTTGGACAGGAATTTAAAAAAGATAATATGCCAACAGAAAACAATAATCTTAAAAATATTCATTGGACTCTTCATCACTTAAACTATTTTGTATGTTCCTGCCATTACAGATATATATGACAGCAATATGACACCACAACGAGGCATTTCTTGAATGTTAAAAGTTACTATTGGCCACTAGTGATGTCACTAAAGTGCAAAAGTTTTACAGTAAATACACCCTGCTCATTTGCATATGTGCCTTACCAAGTAGCTGGTTGACATCCTGTATGTGATGTCTCAGCCTCATTGATGTGATCTTTTACAGCACACACATTAATAATTACTGTCTTTGCTATTGTGAGTGTGTTATTGGTATACAGTTTTAATATACTTTGTAGAAAAGCAGTTAGCTGATCAAGCAGTGTATTAAAACACAGGTGCATATGGCCAGGTACCTGTGAGACAATTTTGTTTATGGGTGGGCTTATATGCTGCCAAAAGAAGTAAACTGTTCACAAAAAGTTTCACTTTGAAATTTGAATTATTCCTCCTATTTCAGACCTAACACCTATAGATGATATCTATTGCTCCTCCACCAATCCTGGCATGTTAGCTTTATTGGTAAGAGCGCTGTGTTAGTAATACGGGTGTTGCTGGTTCAAATCCGGCCAAGGGCACATAGGTGGTTTTTTTTTTCAACACTTATGTGCACTGACCATCTCCAGGAAAAGATAATTATTGACCTAGTGAGATAATGTTATACTTTGTTTTAAATTTTAGGTCAAAGGTTGCCTGTGGATCTCAGTTGCTCACCTATATTCTATGAATATAGTAATTGTGAAAGCCAAAAACTGACAAATTCTAGTTCACTTGTATATACCAAGAGGGGATATGTGTGAGAAAGTAGAGTTACTACTGTGTCATTATTGTATTTTATTGTATATATTGAAGAAATTTTTTAATTGTTGCTGATTTTTTAATAGTTGCTGATTTTAATAATGAAATTTGTAAGTTATCAAGCCCACAGCTCCACCTAAAAAGGTGATCATGAACTGAAGAGTAAACAATGATGCACATGTTAGAAAGACTCCAACATATTAAACATATTTGCATCATAGCTCATAACTATGGTAAAGTGTTTTGAACAAAATTAAACTTCCTTAAATTTGATTTTATGTGATGGTGGGTACATGAAATGTTAGTTAGTTAAACCAAAGTTTTAAATCCGGTTTTGTCCCTATTAATGGGGGTGGCCGAATATACCCCACACTCAGCAATATATACTGCTGTGTGAGGATTTATTGGAGCAAAAGATAATGAAATATATTTCAAAAGTCAAAACATTGTTTTGACTAGTCAACAATTGTGGCTTAACACCAGTCAATAGGCAATTACCATTTATGAGCACAAATGGGGAACATTTTTTCATGTTTAAGGTGGAAGTAGATAAAAAAATTGCAGTATTTCACCAACATTTTAAATGTGACCTGTCCTTCTCCCTCCCCCCCCCCCCCCCATCAAAAACTTAGGTGTAAGGCCATATTTCAAAATGTGTTTAGTGAATAAACCAAAATCATCAAAATATAGCTAGGAGTGTCTACCATTCCCGACATTTTTGTGTCGTCTGCAAGAATTGCAGAAGGCACATAGGGATTACTCTGGTCCTGGGTCTGTGTGTGTGTCTGTGGTCAAAATGTTAACCCTTAATATATTGCATGCCGTATGAGTTCCGTAAGGGCTACGGTGATGTAACTTGGTGGAAAGGAGGAGGCGGGGTGGGGTGACATGTTGGTGACCTTGGTGACCTCATGTGACCTTTAGCCGGTCAAAATGTTGACCCATAATATATTGCATGCCGTATGAGTTCCGTAAGGGCTACGGTGATGTAACTTGGTGGAAAGGACGGGGCGGGGTTGGGTGACCGGTTGGTGACCTTATGTGACCTTCGTGACCTCACGTGACCTTTGGTACCATTCACAAACCGCGACGGCAGACGACACTCACGGTCCGGGGACCACGATGTATTTTTTAAGAAATCTGTTGATGCATTTTGAGATATTAACAATTACATTACAAAAGTGCATTTTTGAGTTTTCCAGTGTCAGCCACCACAGTTAAACAACCTACTAATATATTTAAGAGAACTCAAACATTCATCAGAGTAACCAGAAGAATGCTAGATCTACAGATATGTGCAGCCATTATTCGGCCTCACAGGTTTTCTTCGCGTATATTCCGGTTTCCTCCTGCTTCTAAAACTGGTCTTTCTCTCCCTAATGTGTATATGATGAAAAAGGGTATAATGATGTAATGTGAAATTTGAAATAAATTCTCTCCATGACACTATATAACTTAAAAGTTGTTGTGTCATTTAAATACTAATGCCGCCGGCTCCTCATCCTCTTCTACAGATATGTGAACAGGACAATTTGCTTATAGTCATATGCCTGCTTTTTTTGACCCAGGAAGACAAACTGTGACCCAATATTTCATACCTTGGGAGCAACTTCCCCAGCCACCTATATAGTTGGTACACCTCTGGGTTCAAGAAGTACTTTATTGTGATGATTGCTATTGGAGAGCTCAAATATGCACTTCCATTTGGTAGTTATTGTTATCTCCAATAATGTATGAACAGATTTCATGGAAAATTGCAGGAATGGTAGAAAACACTCCTAACTATCCTTTGGTGACTCTTTGGTGTATGTTCACTAACAACATTTTAGAATTTAGCTTCAAACGTAAGTGATGCAAGTTTGGGTCAGGCATCAGAAGAACTTTGGTGCAATCAGGCCCAATAGTTTGTTTTATATACATGTAAGGGAAACATACTATTAGTATGTTTTTAGTTTCTCTCTTAAATGGAAGCATTTTGTGTACTTCCCTTGGGCCCATGCCCTAAAAGAGACTTTTGACAGTTCTTTCAATAGCATCTCAAGTTATTACTTGTAGCATGTCTTTGTGTTCCACAGATTTTTTCCAAAATTATTACTTTGTGAAATACTAATAATCAACATTTGTGACCCCGAAGCAGTAAAGGGGGAAAGAAAAAAAATTAATGACATTTTTGGTATTTTATTTTTCCTTTGGGATTTTTGAGTGATTATTTTTCATTTTCCTTACTGTTAATAATGAAAAGTATTTGCCATTTATATACTTCTTACAAGTTGCTATAATCTGATTGTAATACATTGTTATGTAAGTGTTCAACCAAGTTACAACTATCATATTAAAAAGGGTTTTGTTTTTTTATTGTTTTTTATAAACTTTTTAAACATTTTCAGGGTGACATGTCCAGGACTCATCAGTATATATTTTCTGTTGTGTCAGTACTCATATTGCAAACACATGCATTCCCCAGCATGAAACTTAGAAGTAGTTACATCTCTTTGAAGTAGTACTGTTTATGTTGTACTTTCTTTCTTGAAAATACCAAAGATACCTTGTGTCTGAATATGACCAATAATATAGTGGTTTTGTACATTATATGTATATAGGAAGTACTATAAATACAAACATTTAACAAGTAAAGTACTGATAGAGCCATAATGAATGAACTTAATGTTTAAGTTTGCAATTATGATGGTCAAGGTATACTCTCAATTCTAATTAAACAACCTTGACTACGCGAATGAATTGATTTATACGTGTTGGTTGAAGACATGAAACCTTGACTACATCAGTAGTACTGGAAAATGAAGCTTCACCAAAAGGAGCAATTTAAAAAGAATGTGTGATTATATTAATCGTGTTGAAAATGCTTGTTTCATACTTGAAAAAGGAACATGTACATGTATCACTCCTTATTTCTGTTTGTAGCAACAATACTATCTAAACCAAAATGGTTTCAGGCAATGAATGTGTCTCTTGCTCTATGTGTAATAATTCATTTGAACAAGACCAGAAGAAAACTCACATTTTCTGAGCATTTCACCAGCTCTCAGCTAATTTCATCAGCAGTGTTGCTGTCCTGCACTGCAAAGTGATCTGGCAGCTACAGCCTCACTCCCTGTGTTAAGAGTTCTTACATAACACGGTGTTATAGAGATGTGAGACCTGGTAGCCCCAAATCTATTTAGTAGTTTGCTGCTGCTTCTCCGGATCCAATAGCTCCTGTAATCCAACACCAGTTGATGATTTTCAGCACTCCAGATTGTTAAATAATGATATAGAATGCTTAAAGCAATAACAGCACATTTTTTGAAGAGTGCCCCCAATTTTCCAGATATTTTGAAATTTTCACACAGTTGCTTTGGTAATTGACTAGTAAATAATACCTGTGAATGGTAGGGCTCAAAAATCTGTGTCACAAACGAAGACATTTTGTAATTAGAATATAATTAATATCGGACATGAAATGGCCCGGGAAACTACACAGTGTACGTGTCTACACTCATCCATCAGTTCCGTGGGTTCATGCAAGTTAGGTTAGAGGCCATTTTCGTGAGGTGGCACTATTCATCATGGA
Source organism: Ophioderma brevispina (assembly GCA_023653785.1). Classification (NCBI taxonomy): domain Eukaryota; kingdom Metazoa; phylum Echinodermata; class Ophiuroidea; order Amphilepidida; family Ophiodermatidae; genus Ophioderma; species Ophioderma brevispina. The sequence goes on from JAMKCH010020349.1 coordinate 13,519, forward strand.
CGGACATAAAATTTAGCGTTTCCAGCTCCACCATTAAATTACAATCAGGGATCCCGATTCTAATTACAAAATCGCTTCTTTTATGACAAATACGCATCTTCAAAAAATGTGCTGTTATTGCTTTAATATTGTTATTACAGGAAATTTAAAAGATTTTGAAGTTCATATTGCTGAATCTTGACCATAGGCTTAACATCTGTCAGTATGTAAAATACATCAACATGCAAATCTGAGATGATGTACATCAATGTGCCAGATGTTAGAAATGCTGACAGTATCAATGCATGGACATAGTAAACAAAAATCAACATCTGTCACAAAGTGATATATTAGTAGTAGACCTGTGTAAATCAGAATTCTATTCTAGAAGTTAGGGGAAGAGGTTTTTCTATAGTTTGGAGGGTGCTGAATCAGAGTTTTTGGGTCAAACCTCTGGGAAATGTGGGGAACATTGTAAAATAAGGGGGTAAAATTAGTACAGGGGTAAATCTGAAATCAAGTAAAATTGTGTTTAAATGTACACCAATGTATTTTTCTCATTATAAGGATTAAAAAAGGTATAGTTTGTGGGGTAAACCAGTGCCCCGAATTTGTTGAAACGGGTGTCAAATTGTTCGTCACAGACAAAAAAGTGTTACAATTACTGATTTGTATCCAACTATACAACAGAATTGACCTTGAGCAAATATTAGCCCCTCTGTGGATCTTTCAATACCTAAACAAACAATGGAAGTGTGCAATTCATAAAGGTGTAATTAGGGACTGGATTGAGCCTATTTATTATAGGCACTCCAAAAGCTGAAGAGGCTGTAGCTAGACATTATAGTGTGCAATTGTAAAGCTTTGTTAAAAAGTAGGGATGAAAACGAGGACAATGTAAAGTAATGGTTTTTATAGAGAAGGCCTGTGAAGTCGATGTTATGTTTCCCGTAAACCCGCCGCGGATGATTTCTGTCCTCGTTTGAGATGCTGACATCCCTAAGAAGTTCATTATTTTGTATTTAAGAAATATTCAAGTTTCTCTTGTGATCACATTTGTGAATGTGATTTTAGATTTTAAATCAAGAATAGTTGCAAAATCATTTTTAAATGTAGGTTTTGGTGGGTTTGACCAAATATTGCAGCTATTAGAGCATGCGAAGGTTGGTGAAATTATGATTTGAAAACGTGTTACTGGAAACATAACATTGACTTTTATTGGCATAATATCAGGCCCAATATGCATGGATTTTTTTGGGGGGGGGTGCAGATTCCAGAAAAAATGCGCTTTTGTGTGATTGATAATGCAGGGGATTGAGGGGATGGACCAACAAGGGGTTCGATTTTCTTTGAAAGAAACTTGAATTTATGCATTTGGTACACATATTATTTGGTATATAAGAACTTGATTCATGAACAATAAAAAAAAAACTGGGAGTTCGTAATGGGGTGCAGCTGTACTACACCCCACCCTTACCGGTATATGGCCTGGAAGCAATTATGGTGCAGGATGTGTTAAGAATTGTAATTATTGCTAGTTCAAGGTTGAATGAATAGACATGTGTGAGAAAACAACTGAATGATAAAGTTGCTTGCAGCTCAGTATACCATCATCAAAAGGTCAAGATGAGCAAAATTGGTCAGCAAATGTGGGATGTATTCTCTAGTTTAAATTTCGGCTTTGGTTACTGCATTATTCAGGAAAATATAGCATGAAATGGGTTAGTTTAGTAGTGCAATGTTGTAATATGTTTTCCATGTTAGTCAGATGTTAGAATAGTATAAATGGTTTAAGGTGGCTGTGAAGTCAGGAATTCAAAGGAAAACTGTTTTTTGCCATATCTTCTTAATGTTGTTCCAACATATATAAAAGATACATATGTGAAGAAGAAATGATCAATGGAATCCAAATATGATATTTTTCCCCCAAATACATTATTTTTGAGAAAATCATAAAAAATGGAGATTTTCATCATTTGTTTTGGTTCCCTATAAAAAAATAGGAAATGTTAGAAAAAGGTGCCTGTTTGTATTTGTATTACAGAGTATAGTCTCAGGGCGGTATTTCCCCTTTTTTCAATTCTGCACTATTTATCAAATTATTTGCCAAAAAAGCCAAAAACCGCGGTTTCAATTTGGAACACGCCAAGATTGTTCAAAGGTTACATAATCACGTTTTTAACCAAAATGGAAAAACTAAAAAATACCGACCCTAGATTTTGATATGCTCTATACGATGCATTTCATTCTTACTGTTGCTTATATGGAATTTCGAGTAACTGGGAACCGAAAATAACGAATTATCGCCGAAAGTGAACACAGAGAAAATCGCCCATGTTGTCCAAATATTGTCCCATTTCGCACAAAATCTAGCCCTACTCCAAACCACAAGCGTTTATCTCTTATTCTCACACTGCTTCGCAACAAGGTCAATTGCTTCATCTGGAAATTATGATCAAAATTCAACAATTTATGAGGCTCCAATCGTGAAATTAAAATCCAATTCTGTTTGCAAAAACAAATCCCATGGGCAACCATTACAATTGCATACAAGTTACCATGGGGTGGCGTCATATAGAACGATGCATACAAGGCGTTTACTGATTCGCTCATTACATAGCGCGCGCCGAATAGCACAGGCGAGTATTGAGTAAATCACGCGAAAAGTACCAGCCCTTTTGAGTTCAGCCCAGTGATTGTTCTTGGTCAAAAATGCGTAACTTAGTAAAACGTAAAATGAACAAATATGAGGAAAAACTAAATATAATAGATTCTGTTAAAATATATGGAAGAAAACATGTTATGCCGTTAAACATGAAAAAAACTAAAAACTGGCCCTTTGACTAAGTTCCTGCCTCAACAGCCACCTTAAGGATTAATATCAAGCTAACCCTACACAGCTAAACCCCCAAATTTGTTCCATGCTGGTATGTGATTGCATTCTTACTATACGTGGTTTAGGACAATCCTGGAACCAGTTAGAACAGGATCAAAATAATTAATGGATGAAATGCTGTTGCTGCCTGTGTGGTGTTTATATGCAGAAGTATGTCAAAATAAATTGTTTGCTACTGATTTTCTATACTGATTTGGTGAAACAAAGTATCCAAGCCTAAATATAAGTAATTGGTGGCTCCTAGTAATACTTATTTAACAGACATATTGAATTACCAAAAATTGTAATATTTTTAATGGCCTATTTAATGGAGTTTGTTATAAGGTGTAAGTAGAATTAAAGTTATTGCGTGGCTAATGGGCATTTTGTTGTCTCTTGGTACAACCTTGACAATTTTGGATATTTTTTTTCATTCACTAAGATTCAAACCAAGCATTGCAATATTCCTATACTCTATTCATATGCCTTTTCTCTGCATGAAGACTACGCCAGCATTCCTGCCAGGCAGACCTATACAACGCGTAAAGAAACTAAGTAGTCTTGGGTACACGCAGCAAATACTCGTGGCGCGTTTGTAGACGCCTATTTCAAGAAAAGGAATTGTGGTGGCGACAATAAGGGCATCTAATTTTTTTGTTTTAAATTTATTTTTTAAATAATTATTTTTTTTTTTTTTTATTTTATAAAAATTCATAGTGACCATTTTAAACGGATGTTAGGCAAAAAAAAATGGTGTCTCCAATTTTTGAGATCCCAATATATTAAATTATGTACAGATTTTAAATTGGCATTTTAGCACTTTTTTAGGGAGGGGCTTAAAAATGCAATAATATAAAAAAGAAAAGTTTTTTATTTTTTTCTTTTTTAAACATTTTGCTATTTTCTCATGGAAAGAAGTGCCTAACAAAAGGTGAACTTCTCTTTCATATGCATTTCTGAATAGAATTATTTTCTTCAAGCTTCAATGATTGCTGTACAACTGAGGTGAGAGTCAGATGGGAAGAGCACTGATATTGATATCGCATGTCTTTCAGTTCAAATCCTTATAAGGATGATATCTGCATTTTATTTCCTGATTGTAAATTTTGACCAATGTGGATTTCAATATGGTTGTTGTGTATAGTATATACATTAATACTCACTTATTATTCAGAGTCAATGTAGTGGTTGAAAGTGATTGCATGATTTATGGCAGTGCTAATGATAAGAAAAGAAAAAGGTTCAGAGATACTTTTCCAGAATTTTTGATTTTAGGCCATAATAAAGAAATTCTGGAAATGTAAAAAAAAATATTTTTTTTTTCACTTATGAGATCAAAAGTGTTAATGATCACGGGTTAAAAACGCAGCAAAAACACAAGTTTTATGTACCAATTTATTGTAGGAACCTGAGATCCCGTGTGATATCGCTCACAATGTACATGTATCATCAATTCTTTAATGCCGATTGCGTTATAAAAAAAAAAAAAAAAAACCGTTTTTTAATTCATAGAGCAATAGGCCTAGTGACTTCTTGTATTTTGCATATTACTAGTATGTGCCATTTTGGATCAAAAGTTAAGATAAGATTACTTCTGAATTTCCAGATTTTCACATTATGATATCAGCATATGCACTTTGCAATAGCATTTTTACCGGTTTGTTGATGATGATGCCAATTGTTTTTGATGTGATGGGGGCCATTCTTCAAAAAAAGTAAACCTTTTTGATTAAAAAATGAAGGTAATGGTTGCAAATTTATTTACATGATCATGGTAAACCATCATTCCAAGTTTCCTGCATGATATTTTTAAACAATATTTCAACTCAACACTTCTAATTTGCATAAAGAATGTGTTTAATATTTTGGGATAAAAAAGTGAGACGAACACATTGGATTCTTTAGGTTATATGAATAGCGATTACATTTTCTGTTTTGAAATAATGCTAAGTAATTAACATGGACTCATTTTTCAAAATTATGTTGCAAAAATTACAACTTTATAGGAAATTAGGCAAGTAATAAACAAAGATTGTTAATGGACTTTGGCATGTCACACACATGACCAAAAAGACAAAGAAGTTTGTATTACTAAAAAACCACTGTCTCAGTAATGTTCAATTCATGTAAAAAGCCAGTTATATGTACCTTCTGTTATACAAAATAAATGGTTTAGATCTTTATCCTTTCAAAAGTTATTGATGTGCTAATACGTCACACACGTGACCGGCACTCACCATTGTAGTATTTGAATGACATAAATTTCTGGTCATATGAAGAAGGTAGCATGTATTATCTTTAATTACAGTTAAAATATTTGATGATGATCAGTTTAAACAAGAACACAACAATTAATGTAATAAAGCTAGTTTAAACTTGATTTCCATGTGTCTTTGAGAGTTTGCGGTGAAGTTGCCAAATTGAGATACTTGCACTATTTAACCAGAAATCTGATATCGGAGTAGATGCTCTTTGAAGGTATTATAATGACATTATACTAAAGTGCTTGAAATAGTTGAGAATATGGAAATACACAAGATTTATTACAATAAGTTTTGGTGCACATTAACATGTCACCAATGTTGTGTTAGTAATGGAGATGTCACACACGGAACCCCAATGTCACACACGTGACCGGTAAGTGATATAAATTTGTTAATTACCAAGTAAGGTTTGCTCGTTACTTGTAAGTCAACATGTGGTAATGACAAAAAAAACCCCCAACAAAAAAAAAAAAAAAAAAAAAAAAAAAAAAAAAAAAAAAAAAAAAAAAAAAAAAAAAAAAAAAAAAAAAAAAAAAAAAAAACCCCCCCCAAAAAAAACCCCCCCCCCCCCCCCCCAACTACCAATGCCTTTCTGAAATCAAAATAAGAATGTGAGTACTTAAATAATCCCAGAATTGTGCTGATTGAAGTTGGAATTCTAAAAACCCCTTTTTTCGAGGTCACAAACGTGACCGGAGCTTTATTTGCCCCTCATGGACAAAAAATAAATCAAACTGGCGAAAGTGGAAATGTTATTTTGGTTAGGATTGGTCTAAAGTATTCATTATACATAAAGGAATAACAGATTGGTTATACTGGCAAAACAGCATTGGGTTGAAAATCAAAATTACCATTTTCGGTCACAAACGTGACCCGAAGAATGGCTGGGTCAAGCTACATGAATCTGTTATCCACAAAAGTTTGTAGAAACAGTACTTTAGTGATTAAAAACAGGGCGTCGAATGCCATGTTTTGAAGGGGTTATACCAATTTTGTTAAAATTTTATTTATACAAAATTTGTATTTACAAAAATTTGTATTTAATAAATGCTTTACAATATTCAAACACTTTTAGTTTGACCTGGTGAATAAAATATGATGCAAGAGGGACCTAATGATTAATTCTTAAAAGCTTATGAGCTTTAGCAAATGGCACATTGTGTGATGTAAACTGTATTGTATTAACACGTTCCCCGGACTTTGGGCTACTTCTAGCCAGATTTACTTCAGCGGTCCCATTGTTTTAGCCACAGTGAAGGTGAACCATATAGCGGAGCGGACGCAGCTTGGAAAAGGGTTCTAGTTTTCGAGTTACCCTACCCACCGTACAACAAAAACACAACCACCCTTTATTGAAGGAAAATATATAAGATTAAGAAAATGATGGTGTGGTTGAAATATTGGTGGCAGGGATGATTTCTATGCCGGAAAATGAATATTTGGGCTGCAAGTTAAGTAGACAAATTATGATTTTAAATTTTTTAAAGGTAAAAATAATACAATCTTAAATTTTGTATGGATCCTTTTGGTATTGATATAGGTTTATAAATTGCATAAAGGGTCAGGTAATTACTCGTTGTGGTGACAGGATGATAAAAGAATGCTTTTTTTGAGAAAATAACAAATTCCTTTAAAAAGGAAAGGGGGCGCCCCAAGGAGTGAGTCTTGTTGGGTTGTTATTAGTGGTTGGGGAATACTTTTGTAAGAAAGAACGTAGACAAAATATCAGGATTGAATTCCCGAAGTTTGATTGCCACATTTTTAGTACAAAAAGTTGTTGAAATAAGTATAAAAAAATAGAAATATATTGAAATACAGCAGATAGTATGAACAGTTTAGTTGTGGTGAAAAGTTGCAATTTTTTTATAGGGAACTATAAGGAAATTAGGAAAGCTTATTTTTGTAGCCAAAACAAGGTAAAGAAATTGTTTAAGTATGTACACATATGAAACTATACTAGAAATACTTGGTTGTTTATGAATCTTTTGTTGCACTATAAAGAATGGAAATGGTTTATTTCAGCATTTTAGGAGTGGATTGTTATGAGGCACTGTTTGGGAGAAACAGCTGATGGGGTGGATTTTGAGAGCTGCCTTTTGTTGTGGTCAGTTGATAGGTTTAATGACCTTTGCCCTTGATAGCGACCCTGACTTCCAGGAAACAAAGGAGGGTTGCTGTAACCATAAATGGAGAAGGCGGTGGCGGCCAAGCTTCACATAGCGCAAAACTGCCGAACGAGGCATGGACGAGCCTGAACAGGAATGGAATTTGAAGTCAATGGCGCGTTTAAAATAGTCAGGGAGTGGCGAGTGGGAATTCCCGTACGGAGCCGCGACCGTTTAAATTGCCTTGCTTGCGGTGGTGCATATGTGCTGCAAAACTATCATCATGTTTAAAGACCGGACAGGGAGGGTTGCTAAATGCAGGTCAACAAATCATTCCAAGTGGTGCATGGGCTACCTGTGGCTACCTGGTACGGGCCTGGTACATGTCCGCAGCTATAAATAGCAGTGACCCTGCGATTGAACATGAAGTCAAAGGAGCCTGTTCCTAAAATGATTCCCGTTTGTACCGTTATTCATACCAAAAAAATACATTAGACGGGAGTAGTCTCAAAATCCAACGAGTTGAGTGAATAAATTATATCAAACATAATTTCGACTTTAGAATATTTGTCAAGTTTTAGTGATACGTGCTAAAACTATGGGAACGGCAAAAACGACGCTATCTTGGCCGGCCCCCTGAAATGGATTGGTTTTAATTGAATAGCATATTTTCCAATGAGGTCAGTTACATTTTCAGCTTATTTTAAAGTGACTTCACAAGACATTCGATTGGTATTAGGCTTTTGAACCTTATGAACAAATGAGGTTGCCACCTTTGATTTTATAAAACGCTATTATTAAAAATTGCATAAAAAATCAATTGCCTTGTTCAATTTCACCAAATTGGAAGGTTAATTAGAGTAACAGTACAGGTGAGACTTCAATCATACATAAAATGGTGCCATCAAGTAAATTTGGCATTAAAATATGGCTATTTGCATAAATTTGGATATTATGCTGTTGTTCTGCGACTGATCGGGAATTTATGACCACAAAATCGTATAAAAAAAAAGAATGCCTAGTTTAAGTTTCACCAGATTTGAAGTGTTATTGTGAATTTGATCCAAGTGAGGCCCTTAATAAAAATAAAATGTTGAGACCAAGGACTCTTTATTACTAATTGCATCATTAGGCCTAATTTGCATAAAATGGTAAAGAAGGAAGATTGTTCATTTACGCCTAAGCGGGCATACCCGATGCCCCAAAACAATTAGAATTTCGCGGTTCTCGGCTTTCGTGGTTTGCGGCGGGGGTACCAAGGTTAGGGTTGTTTGGTTTTGTGCGGAACAAAGCCAGGGTTCCAGATTCTACAAGGGTGTTGCCAATCACCCCTTTCCACAACCCAACCCATCCCAATTAGTTTCATGGTTCCACCAAATTAAAAAATGAAAAAAAAAGTAACGTAAAAAGAAAAACAATATATGGTTAATCTAGTTTTTATATTAAATTGAGGTATATTTGTTGATGTTCATTTCCCACTTTTTTTCTTTTTTTTTATTATATGTGGTGGGTGTTTAAATCGTATTTATTTGGGTCGTTTTTTGTCACAGATTCTTATTTGTTGGGGATTTTTTATAATGTTTAAAAACATTTTCTTCGGATTTCCTTTTTTAATGGATTTTGTCAATTTTTTTTCATTTTTAATTTCGGGTTTTATTTCGTTCAATTAATTTGTATTACTTTTTAGTTTTAATTACGTTCGTCATATTTTGCTCATTTTAAAATGCTTATTT